>CASHTH010002185.1:0-27429 GCA_030341885.1 Geodia barretti
ACTTATAGCATTGGTTCTCTTACAAGGATCTGATGGTGGAGAAGAAGACAAGTGTCCTCCTTGGCACTTCACTCCAACAAACGCCACTACACCATGTTCTGGGTGTAGTTTACCAGATTTATCCCATGTATACTGCACTGAAACAAGTGGACTCATTGATGTGAGTTTGGTCATGAGTGCAAGAAATGGCTCACTGTTTTTTGGCCAAGTACATTTTGAACTGGACCGGACAAAGTGGTTATATGACAAAAATTATATTTTCACAAAATTGCCTTCAAATGTCTCTGAGTTGGAAACTTACTTCTGCAGTAGCAGCAACAGACAAGGATTTCTCTGTGGTCGTTGCAAACCAGGTTGTGGGATATCCATTTACACCTACTATGGCCTACCTTGTGCATGTCCTTGCTACAGTTATGGAATACCACTCTTCATCCTGCTTAAAACAGGATTCTCCACTCTCTTCTTTGTGGTGTTGATGCTGCAAAACCTTTCAGCAAACTCTAGCACGTGGATCACTGTCATACTGTTCTTTCAAATAACTGCCCATCTAATAGGCAATGACACCTATACCTACACCATACTGGCTAAGAGTGGTCACTGGGTACCTATTGCAATCCATACATTGTATGGGATCTGGAATATGGACTTCTTGAGACTAGTGATACCACTGTTTTGTGTTAGCCAGGGAGTGAGTGTACTGGGAGCCATCAGCACTGGCTACATCTCTGCCTTCTGGCCTCTGGTGTTGATAGTCCTTACTTCATTGGCAATGCATCTGCACAAAACAAACTTCAAAATAGTTGTCTATCCATGGAAATTCATGAATTGGACATCCCGTGGTTTTATTCAACGGCAGTTAGCCGAGACAAACCTCATCAACACCTTTGCCACCTTCTTTCTTTTCTCTTAGCTACTTGAAAATTGTTTATGTCTCCATTTTACTTTTTGCACCTTTTAAAATATACGGTCTTCATCGTACGTTTCCAAGGACCCATACGTCCCCTATATGAGGAGTGGCCATCTGTTCTATGCTGTTCCTGCAACTCTGGTATTTACCCTGATTGGAATACTGTTGCCTCTTGTCCTGATTCTCTACCTGACTCGCTGTGGAACATGGCTTGGTATTAGACTGCAGTCTGGAAGATTACGTATTGCAGTCAGGACACTTCATTGACGCAATGAATGGTAGTTGCAAAGACGGTTCAGCTGGAACAAGAGACTATCGTGCACTCCCAGTCTCCTGTTGTTATTGAGAGGTACTTTTGCGTCTTCTGCCTCATTGAGAGGGGTTAAAATTTCTGCAGAGATCTTTTGTTTCTTATGTGCAGCATTCCTACTAATGGTACTGGCAGCATTTTCTGGCGTACTAAAACCATACAAGGCAACACGACACAATCTTTATGACGTTTTGTTGCACTGTCTTGCTGCGATGTTGTGCATCATAGTATTTCGGATTCTGTCTGCCCCTGAAAATGAAACAGAAGTCGGGCATAGTGTAGCAGTCCTAATGTTCCTTCCCTTATTAGTTGTTATAGTTGGTGTTCTAAAGCGTCTCGTCATGAAACACATCTAGCTGTTGTGACTGCTATGACTTGAGTTTTTTTATTTTGAGTTTAAGTCATCATACAAAATGGCATAATCGTAAACTGTCACGCTTTTCCCCTACTCTTCACCTTCATCTTGTGATTGTATTATGCATACCATCTGCATAGTTAGCCAGTATTAAAACTATGTTTGAAAGAACAACCTGCTATTATATATACTGAAATTATACTGAAAGTCTCTGCTCTTCTTGTAATCCTCAATTATGTATGGCAAGTGACTGTGTCACAACTTGACTTAAGACTTCCTTTTCTCCTTTACCACTTGGCTTATGATGCTCTGCTGATGACTATAACCTACTGTCATCAACAGTGGCTACAAACACCCACTTGTAGTGTCGTCAGTCATGAGCAACAGCAGAAATGTTCATCCTAGCACATAGTTGGAGGTGTTAGTGGCAGCTTGTGAGGTATAGTCTGTTGCCATGTATATACATACTTACATGAGGCAGGACATAATTATTACTTGGCATGAGGTAGGGCACATAAAATAGCCACTCTTGTATTATTCTTACCTGATCCAACACCCTGTAAAACTGTGAGGGCATGTCTGTGTACTTTTAACATACGTTCCTACAGTAGCTCCTGACAGACGGCAGAATAATTTTCAGTTCCAGTGTATGTATACATCTCATAGCAAAAAAAAGGGCCGTGGACAGTTTCAAGCAACACGGGGGGGGGGTAAGATAGTGCTTGTGGTTTTACCCAGAAGTACAATACTATAGATCTTGTCCACAGACACAGTAGTGGCTCCAACTGACATGTAACGATGTCCAAACACTGCCATGAACCCCAAATTAGTCCTGTTCCCAGACCCCTCCCCTTTAAATAGTATCTTAGTATCTGTAATAATTGTCACATTACGGTGTATTTGTGCAGTTCATTATTCGAAATCATTCCACAAGAAAGAGCTCAAAACTTACTAGCACACAGTTGCTATTTTACAGTTGTCCCATAAGAAAAAACAGTAACAACATTAAAGTATGGGCTATTGAAGTGTTTGATAAGCATTAGAGTCCTCCAGTCTGTGTGGTATGTCGCTGAATGAGACTCCATTGTTTGGTGACCGATGAAAGAGTGAGAGCCACATCCTATGAGCCAACTCCAGTCTGCTTTTGATGCAAGGAATTAGAATCATACACTTGTACACAACTGTAATTGCAGCAACAATGTGAGGTAATAGGGAAAAAAATGTAAACAAAGACGCAAGAACTTTGTCTGACATAACTTGTCCTTCAAACCATAATGTCACTATGAACACATTTATTGCAATGACTGTTGCATGAAAACTCATGGAAACATTCACGTATGTTGACTTGTAGGGCTTTATATATGCAAACATAAAGCCTAACATTATGAATGTAAGTGCAAAAACACAGTGAAAAAACTGTCGCAGCTCAAAGTTGTAGGAAGGGAAACAGAACAAACATACATAACCCAGCAATCATTGGAAGAGAAGTAAGAAATCGATAGTCGTATGTATTGTTGAGACCGTCCTTGTAACAGTTTGAAAATGTCTCAACAAATGTATTGAGCATCAGTTGGGTACGTGGCCGTATTGGGCAACATTTCCTAGACAATCTGGTTGAATTAAGACAGAGAATTAGTGTGGGACATACACCCAGTACCAGAAGAAGAAGAATTGCAGGGAGAGCATAGGGCAGGTGGCCCACGCTGAACCATTTAATGTCAGTGTCATACATTAACACCGTCTTTACAACTTCCCCACTCTCATCATATGCATTCAGAGCATACACAATGGAATAAGAGAGATAAATGAGATAAAAGAATGAGAGAAAGTAAAACGTTGCATAGGCATGGATAATAGAATCACTGACACTCCGTTTCCTTTCAATGTAGCAAAACATTCTTTTAAAATAGTTTGAAGCAAACGTTACCAGCCGGCAATTTTTTGCCCGCAACTCTATACAAAAACAAGTTAACAAAATAAGTAGCAATGGATAAAGGCAGAAAATGTATTCAAGATAAAGCACCTGGATTTCTGATAAAGAGTGATGCAGGCATGTTGGACTTAGATGATAGTATATACCAATGAAATACTGTGACAATCCAGAGAGCAAAATTGATAGGTTCAGGGTAAATTTTCCAAATGACCCCATACTACTCCCCATAATGTAGTATAAACCAGTGTAGACCTTTACAGATGCAATATAACACTGGCAAAATATGATGTAGGGTAAGAGAAAGCCCGATGGAAAGTTTATGTGAAATACAATGATTAAAACAAAGCAGACTGTCATGGGAAGAACACCAAATATCACCAATAATCCAACTGCATAGGTAGTGTTGCACTTTGCACAGCTTTTGCTATATGAGTTAGGGGCATAGCCATAACCTGATACACATTCTCCGCACAAAAACCCTTTCCTCTTGGAGTTGCTGCACATGAATTCATTCAATGCTGATACATTCTCTGGAAGCAATGTGTACCCTCTAAAACTGCGACCAATGAACACATTGTTAGTATTTCCTGCAACCAGTTGAAGTCTGCCAGAGACGTTGCTGAAAGTCATGCAGTAGTTTAGAGCTATTGATACCTCTTTTGTGGCGTTGTTACATTCAATTGCTCCTTTGAGACTGCTCCCACATTCACAATCAGACGAGTTAGGAGATAGATGAAACCAGGTTGGACATATATCATTCTCTTTACAGCTGACTGTTATAAGCATCAGTATTAGATAGTACCACTTCATGTTGCTAACTGAATCGTAAGCTGCTAGCCTACCAATCTGCCTGTATTAATAGTGGATGTATAATAACTGTATGTATGTACACAGATGGCTGCGCTGGACATGGTCAGCAGTTGTGTTTCCTGCTTTCCTGCTTCTGTAGGTGTTTCAGTTTATACTTCCACTTTCAGGTTTTCCAATTCTAAAGTTATCAACAAACACCACGTGTTGTTATTCTTGTAGCTTTATGCCACTAAAGCACATGGTACACCTGTATCAAGTTACATGCCGATGCTACGCTAGGACATACAGCATACAAAATGAGAGGCATAAGTGACAAAAACCCGATATTTGTCAGAGCAAAACAATACGCAAAAAAATAATAATACAAGTGGAAATATCATTTATTCAATAGGAAGGGGGGTATAGGGACGGCTCATTGCACAAAAAGGAAGGGAAAAGGGTTTGCTAAAGAGCAAAAACACAAAGCTACATGATAGCTACCATCCCTATATCCTTGTCTGACATTATTTTGCCTATGAGTCTATAGGATAAAGATGTAGGGATGGTATCATTTGCATTATGTGTGTCTTTGCTTTTTGACAAAAACCCTTGTTCCTTCCATTTTGGTGCTTTGAGCCATCCCTTGCAGAGACTGGGACATGTCCAGTTGACGTGACACCTTCGACAAGTCCAGGCAGTCCAACTCCATCTAAGAAGACTACTGAGCATGCCCACCAAATCCTGAAACGTTGGACGATAACAACACCTGGTGTTTGTTGATGACTTTAGAAGTGGCAAACTTTAAAAAAGTGGTAGTATAAACTGAAACACCAACGAAAGCAGGAAAGCAGGAAACATAACTGCTAGCCATGTTACTACTTACTTTGTTAACTTGTTTTTATATAGAGTTTGGTAGTGTTTGCTTCAAACTATTTTAAAAGAATGTTTTGCTGCATTGAAAGGAAACGGAGTGTCAGTGATTCTATTATTCACGCCTATGCAACATTTTACTTTCTCTCATTCTTTTATCTCTCTTATTCCATTGTGTATGCTCTGCATGTATATGATGAGAGTGGGAAAGTTGTAAAGACGGTGTTAATGTATGACACTAACATTCAGTGGTTCAGCGTGGGCCACCTGCCCTATGCTCTCCCTGCAATTCTTCTTCTTCTGGTACTGGGTGTATGTCCCACACTAATTCTCTGTCTTAATTCAACCGGATTGTCTAGGAAATGTTGCTCAATACGGCCACATACCCAACTGATGCTCAATACATTTGTTGAGACATTTTCAAACAAGGACGGTCTCAACAATACATGCGATTGTCGATTCCTTACTTCTCTTCCAAAGATTGCTGGGTTTTACGGTACGTTTGTTCCGTTTCCTTCCTACAACTTTGAGCTGCGACTGTGGTTTTGCACTTACATTCATATAATGTTAGGCTTTATGTTTGCGTTTATAAAGCCCTACAAGTCAACATACGTGAATGTTTCCATGAGTTTTCAAACAACAGTCATCGTGTTCATGATGACGTTATGGTTTGAAGGACAAGTTAGACAAAGTTCTTGCGTCTTCGTTAACATTTTCCCCCTATTACCTCACATTGTTGCTGCAATTACAGTTATGTACAAGTTTATGATTCTAATTCCTTGTATAAAAAGCAGAGTGGAGTTGGCTCATAGGACGTGGCTATCACTCGTTCATCGAACACCAAACAATGGAGTCTCATTCAGCGACATACCACACAGACTGGAGGACTCTAATGCTTATCAAACACTTCAATAGCCCATACTTTGATGATGTCACTGTTTTTCTTATGGGACAACTGTAAAAGGAATGATTATGTAAGAGATAATGTGCGTTTAGAGTTCTATACGTGATTTATGGGAACGAGGGGTGTGGTCGAGAGACTCATAAAGCACGAGGCGCAGCCGAGTGCTGTATGGGTCTCGAGACCACAACCCGAGTTCCCATAAGTCATGTATAGAACAATAGGACGCACATTATGTGTTTTATTGTGACTTTGTAGCAGCCGTCGCCCTCCAGCGAGAGAAATGCGCGTTACCAGCAATCTGCCTAGTTTAGCGGTCACGGTGTTATTTCTGTACTTAGTTTGCTGTGCGCCATGTAAACATGTAAACCAGCTTGTTTACGTGTTATTCTTCGTCGCGCATGCGGACAGAACGGCGGTTACCATAGCTACCGGCATCTCTATCTTAGTATTTCTCGAAGGAAGACGGTGGATACGCCAGCTCTTCGCTACACCACTCTGTGTTGGAGAAGGTTTGACATGAAAAAAGTTGTGATGGATGTCTGCCTGCCCTTCTGATGGTGTTATCCAACAAGGAACGGCCCGACCTCTACGCCTGTCCTTTGCCGAGCGGAACCATCTTCCAGAGACTGACTTTTTCTGTTTTTAGTGAATGTGGTTATTGACACTCATTTGAATGTATGTTGGTGGATACCAAAGCACCTTCGAGTCCACTGCACGTGAGAAGCTGCGTGAGAAAAGCCACAACAGGCGGGGCGTTTGCTTGGTTGTATATACGACTGAGAGAGGCTTTGGCCGAACCATTCTTGTGTCTGTAGGCTTGAAGGTTCCACTACTGATGTGCAGGTAGCGTACTAACTGAAACACTGCGTCGTCTGCCAGATAGGTGAGAGTTTCGGTTGTGCCGGCCGGATGGACGCATCAGCGTGCATGAGCGGTGACTGTAGTACGAGCCAGCTAGGTATAACCTTTAGAGTAGCGGGGAAAACTCTGTAGCGGTGCAAAAGGTAGGCCTATTTCCCCAGAAACCCATAACACTTTTCAGATGACAGTAAGTGGCGTGAGACACAGAAACGCGTCTTCCCGGTTCCTCGAGGGAGACGGGATCCAAATTTTACCGATTTTCAACTGCGTTTGGCCGCTTAACTTTGTATATAACCAACATATTTTTTTGGTTCATCTCAAACTTTAGACTCTCTTCTACAGTTCTAGACGTTCGGACCTCAAAATAGAGTAAGCATGGCCGCTCAAATAAGGTTTAGACCCACACGGATTTTGAAATTTCATTCAAAATGTCAATGGGGAACGCATGCGGTGCGGGAGATTGTAGTTGGCCGAAAGACTAGCTGCTCCACGGTGAATATTTTGTGCTTGGGCAGTGGAGGAGTGGTCGTTCTTGACTTCTAGACGTTCGGACCTCTCCGGAGTTGGTAGACCATCAAGCAACGCTGCAAGAAAGTTTATGTTCTCGTTGAACTCCATACATTTCACCCGCGCGGATTTTTTTTACATTCCAGAGGCATGTTTTCTTGTAATGTCCGCGGATTCCTGGTAACGACATAGCATGCGCACGTGCGCACTCGTTAGGTTCTCGAGCGAGTTTCTGTTCTGAGGCTACCACAATCGAACAAGGTCGTGGTGGTGGCTCTTTCTCCCTCAGAGAAACTCGTTTCAAAGGTCGCTGGGCCGTTTGACCGGTCGGTGTGCCGCGGCCACGGTCGCGCTTGCCACTGGGAGCAAGAGATAGCTGAATGAAGGGGTGTGGTCGCCTCAGCCATCCCTCGCCTCTACAGCCTCTACAGAACACGATGCTGATGATAGTTCAATATTGGCCATATTGAACGCGACTACAATACGGGAAATAAGAGTATGCGCGGCACCTTTGATCCGCCCACGCAAGTCACAATAAGATGTAATAATGAACTCCACAAATACACCTTAATATGACAATATTTTACAGACACTAAGATACTATTGCATGTGAATTTTACAGAAGCAAGCAAAACTGCATTTGTATACGAGAACATATAATCCTCAGAAAGTTCATGGAATTATTAGGTTAGGGTTAGCTACCTGATATCTCTTCTTTGTCTGCTCTATCAGGCGGCTATTGATATTATCTGAGATGAGCCTTATACAGTAGGGCAGCGGATAATACTTGTTCCTCCTTAAAGCACTGCTCTAGGAGACAGGTCCCTACGGGTAGTATAGTGTCACAGATATATTGGTCTTGATTTATCTTTCAGTTCAGCTTGTTTCAGCTTCTTAGCTATTCAGCTAATCACTCAAATCAGTGTTCCTTATTGCATCATTTGCTTGTATATATTTCCAAGTCAATGTTCACGCAGGGAGGTGTGATGGTGTTGTAGTCAATGGCCAGTCTGTCAATTGACAGCTCTCTGGGAAAGGGATTAAGGATAAGTACTGTAAGTGTTCGTATAACTATTCTGATTTGTATTGAAAAATGTCTTGTTGAGACATCCTCCAGTGTTTCTCCTGAACTTTAAAAATCTGTATTAGTTTTTGTGTCTAATTTTTTTCTCTCTGCTGGAAATGATGTCTGGTGGTACTTCTTGTCCATTTGTGAAAGCGATGTAATGTTATCCTTGTGATGCAAGGGCTTTCTTCAGTAATTATACAGTTTGTTGATCAAATTAGACCACCAGGGAAGGTAGCTCTACAGAATGCTGATCCAAACATGAAGGAAGAGCACTTGGTTAAATCCACCTCCTGTATGGTTGGTTGGTTGGTTATCTCTCGCACATGTCTTCAGAGAAATGGAGGGCCCTATTCTAAAATAAGTATCCAATGTACTTTCTTTGTAATTGGCGAGCAAAGTGAGCCTACCTAGTCATTTCAATGCGGGAATTTTTAACTATCGGTCGGGCCATGTCACTTATACCTTAATGATCTTCTTATTATAAATACGCGCAAAACACGCGAAATAGTTATCTGCTTGCGCTCGCGCGCCAGCAATTAGCACACATCTATTGGTGCAAGTGCAAAAATCATTTCTTCAAAATGAAGGGGATACAGCCATATAGGGATGGCTCAAAGAAAGAAACAATGGGTAATTTTACACAGCTAAGACACACAAATGCACATGACACCATCCCTATATCTTTGATCGTACTTCCCTATTAAAAGACATTTTGACCTGTGCATGAGTGTTATGTCTACATAAAATCCCGTAATCTGACCAGACTAGTTACATGGTCCATATTGTTGCATGTTTCATGTTCTATGGCTGAGTGGTACTTTGGCATTCTACATTTCAGACTTGGCTGTGTTATCCTGGAGACTGACAACAAGAGAAAATGTTTAGAACTCAAAAAATCTTTTCTGCTTACAATCACAAAGCACACACACACACAGGGCCAGACATAATGACAAAATCATTATTGAGCTCATTAGAATTTCTTCAAAATGAAAGGGGGATATAGGGATGGCGTGAAGCACCAAAAAGGAAGAAACAAGGGGTCATTACACACCAAATATGCACAAAGCCACATGACACCATCCCTATATCTTTGTCTCATATTAAACTTTGCTTATGAACAATAAAACAAAGATATAGGGATGGTGTCATGTGGCTTTGTGCACATTAGGTGTGTAATGACCCCTTGTTTCTTCCTTTTTGGTGCTTCACGCCATCCCTATATCCCCCTTTCATTTTGAAGAAATGATTTTTCCACTTGTTTCCACTACTTTTAAATTATAGAGCTGTGGAAAATGCGCATGCGCATTATAGTTAGACCACGTGGTGGAAAGCTGCCATCGTTCGGCGTTCTCCAGTTCCGTGAGTTGCTATTTTACTATCATGCCTCCATGTAAGGCATGCCCACACACAGTGTACCAATAAGGCTGAAAGTGTGTAAATCTTGCGAACATGTCTTTCGAGCCAAGAGAAAAGCAGAGCATAATTTGCCAGACAAAGCCATGAAACGCATGCGAGTCTTACAGTCAGATAATGTCAAATCAGCTATGAAGGCTAAAGATAAGTTGCATAAGTGGCGTCAGAAACTAGCGAGCAAACTGTGCATAGACAACAGCAGAATAGAAAGCACATGGCAAGCATGAGAGCTACTGAAACAATCGAGCAAAGACGAGAAAAAGACAGAAGCAACAAAGCAAGCATGAGAGCAAGCATAGACAAAAGAATAGAGAGCACATGGCAGGCACGAGAGCAACTAAAAAAGCAAGCGATGTGTCTGTACAACAAGCTATTATGTCATTACATTCTGATATCAAGAATGGACCCGATTTTGTTTGCTCATGTTGCCAATGTATAGCAAGAGTGTTGTTCCATGTAACCTAGCTAAATATACCAAGTGCACCAACAACTTGCTGGAATGTGTGTCCAGTGCTGAAAATGAGTGGATGTGTAAACCCAGCCCATCAATTAGTGGTATATACTGCGCATGTGTTTACTTACGTGTGCGCGTCACCATGCGCCCAGGGTTTGCTTTTCATTGGGTTTGTCTGTCTGTTACATCTCACTTCTCCAATGTTCGTTCGTCTCACAAACGATACGACTTACTTAACGGCCAATGAAGGTCAGATAGTTTTGCGGTTTTCTCTGAAAATGCTCCGTTGCAAAGCTAGAGCGCTTCCACTATTGTACGGCAGTAGTCGCCTGCGGAAAATGCGCATGCGGTTATTATGCTAATTCGACCGGGCCGCTTGCTCTCAGTCTGTCTATCTTGAAGGCACAAGAAGTCACAACGAAGGGTGTGTATCGTATCGACTACGGCATGCTATCTACAACTGTAGCTAGCCCGTGTCAGACTCTCCGCGAGCTATACTAGCGGGAGACCACCACGAAATAGCCCAGCCCATCAATTAGCAGTACCGCGCATGCGCAGTTCGCCGAAGGTTTGCACTGTAGTGCTCTTCATTCAGTATGGCAGTGTTCCGCTTGGGATAGCTGCTGAAGAGGGACATACTGAGACTGTCCAGAGACTGTTGGAGGCAGGAGCAAACCCCAACGACCAGACCAAGGTGATAACTGACTGTCACATCATCATTGTGGATTAGCTACACTCACACAACAAGACTTTAATATTTGCACCATTGATAGCATGTCTGCATGCATGCCATCATGATGATAAGTGGTTGTTTGAGATTACTAAAGTACGTTCGCCCTGAGAATGCACCTTCAAAATCTAGAATAACTTCCGATTCCAGCACCTTATGTGGCCACGCTTGGAATCGAAATGTAGCGCTTAACACTCCGGTTCGTTCAGCACTTACCCCATTCAAATCCGCTGTGTAGTTGTTTTTTTCGTTATGCACGTTATGCATAATCCCTTACATTTCTACGGCATACTTTACATACGACGAATAGTACCGCCCTCCTCATTATCTACTTCCTCATGCATTCTCAGCACAAATGTACTTTAGTGTTATGTTTAACACCACGTGTTTTGACTAAGCACACAATTAACAAACAATATACAGTGGAGAGTGTAAGACATAACTCGCATGGTGCAGTTTGCAAAGAATCTCCATTGTTTAACACCACATGTTTTGATGTATGTGCATATGACACCATGGGGGTTGACGGGGTTCTTTTTCTTAGGAATAGGAGGTAGAGAGACCAAATCTTTTAGTGACACAGAATGTTACTCTTTGCTTGCAGAATGGTTGTAGTCCAGTGTATGTAGCCAGCCAGAATGGCCACACAGATGTAGTGGACCTACTAGTCCAGGCAGGAGCTGACATCCACCTGGCTGTCCATGAGGTATACATTAATACACACTGCAGTGTCCTCCTCAGCAGAAGTAGTAGTTGTGAAATTATTGTCAGACTGATTGAGTGTGCCTCTCCACTCATTTAACTCTCTCTGTCTCTAAGAAATTTATTGACCAAGAGTTTAACCATTGACCAGTATATAAAGTATTGAGGGTTTAAATATGCCTTTTTGGCAGACTAACCAAGAACAACATTTTATGGTGACCTAAAGTTTTTACAGCACTGCTGTGATTATTATTCAGTATGGCAGTGTTCCTCTGATGATAGCTGCCAGGATGGGACACATCAAGACTGTCCAGAGACTGTTGGAGTTAGGAGCCGATGTAAACTGCAAAGAAAAGGTCAGCTACTTGGTTGAAGTTGTGTATTTTTGGACAAAGTTTGGCATCAAGACCACTGGCTGGCAAAATTCATAAACACCCCATTGTAAAATGGTGGAAGCTGCAACTCCATACAACACCCTCCTGGAACCCCAGTACTGGCTGAAAGCCTTGCAAATGTTTTGTGCCAGTTTTGCCAATGAGGCTTTCTATATATTATGTCCTCACAATCTTACAGCTTGGACCGACAGCACTGCATTTTGCAGCAGAGGATGGTCACTCTGAGGTTGTCAAACTACTGCTGAGAGCTGGAGCTACTGACACACCTGATCAGGTATAGCCGGACTGTCACCTCTACTGACGTTCCCCATGTCTGTTGTGATGTGTGGGTGTCATGGTATACAGGATGGCAAAAGAGCTGTGGACAAGGCCAGAGCTATATAACAGTCGCAGAGAAGTGGAGCAGTTGCATAACTGATCCCACGAACCTCCATTAGGACAAAGAATTAGATCCTAAGCTGTTTGATTAATTGAACGATTGCCACAATAATTAAAGTGCAAACCCTCGGCGAACTGCGCATGTGCGGTACCCAAAAAATTGATGGGCTGGGCTATTAGTATTGTATGCGTTTACTCGCGGCCTCCCGTTAGTAGCTCGCAGAGAGCCTGACACGGGCTAGCTACAGTAGTAGATAGGGATCAACTGTAATATACAGACCAATAGCGCAACGCCTTCTACGCGTGTTCTAGGGGCCTGTGGGGATATAGGCAAGGGCGTGGAGCTAGGGCTAGGGGGTAGAGCTAGGGGCCAGGGTTAAGACTTAGCTATGGGCAGAAATACGCTACCGTGATCCGTCTTGTAGCGCTGCATTCCTGCCCGTCGGAACGAGAACTCCTACGTAGTCGCCGGCTGCCAGGCACACTGCAGACAGCGCTGCCAACAACAGCAAAATCTTCATCTTTCTCTCACTTGTCGCTCGACGTGATCACAGAGACACGGAAACAACCGAACGGAGACATCAGGTCCAGTCCTGCGTTCCGTGGGCTTTGTGCATGTCCCCTTAGCTCTACCCCCTAGCCCTAGCCCCTCGCCCTTGCCTATACCTAGCCTAGATCCCCACAGGCCCCTAGAACACGCATAGAATGCGTTGCGCTATTGGTCCGTATATTACAGTTGATCCGTAGTCGATACACGCCATTCGTTGTGACTTGTTGTGCCTTCAAGATAGACAGAGCAAGAGGACCCGGTCGAGAGAGGACCCGGTCGAGGTAAGCCTGTGCTAAATATAAGCGCATGCGCATTATCCGAAGCGATAAAAATGGCGACTACCATACAATGCTGGAAGCGCTCTAGCTTTGCAACGGAGCATTTTCAGAGAAAACCCCACACCTTCATTGCCCGTTGGGTAGTAGATGGTATCGTTTTATGGGACGAACAGACATTCGAGAGGTGAGATGTCGAGCAACAGACACACAGACACACGAAAAGCAAGTGCAAACCCTCGGCTAACTGGGCATGCGCGGTACCGCTAATTGATGGGCTGGGCTGCTATTAGTTGCGTTTACTCGTGGTCTCCCGCTAGTGGCTCGCAGAGAGTCTGACACGGGCTAGCTACAGTAGTAGATAGCATGCGGGAGTCGATACACGCCCTTAGTTGTGACTTCTCGTGCCTTCAAGATACACATACTCGAGCCTGTTGAAAATATAAGCGCATGCGCATTTTCCGCAGCGATAAAAATGGCCGACTAGCATTAGCCGTACAATGGCGGAAGCGCTCTAGCTTCGCAACGGAGCGTTTTCAGGGAAAACCGTTCTAAATTTCTGACCTTTGTTGCCCGTTAAGTAGGTCGTATCCTTTGTGAGACGAACAGACACTCGAGAAGTGAGATTGAGAGTAACAGACAGACACCCTCGCTGCGCATGCGTGCCGAGGGTAATAATATGTGAATATAGCGCTTGTGCCAACAAATCTCCAATAATCCCATCTCATATACTCAGGCCCAGGCAACAGACAAGCATGCCTGATCTGTAGGTGATTATGTAATCAATGCTAGTTGTCTTCAGTAACCAACCACAGTCGGGAACCAGTGTAGCTAGGTTATAGCTAACCGGAGATACACTGACCATACAATCATAACCAGGCTGACTAGCTACTTGATCCATCATCAATCTGCCAATGGAAGGTGAAGAGGTGAGAGAAGTAGCTAATCAACATACACTCTGTTACTGTTGAGTGGCGTGGTTGATGGTGGTAGATTCTCAAAGACTTTTGACTGGTGGTGCTGGGACTGGTGCTACTATCCCTGTTGCTGTGTTCCTGCTGGGTCAGGTACTGCTGCTGCTCTCCAGGCTCCATTCTTCATCATCCCAGACACCACAAGGTAGTAACTAGCTATAGCCTCATCATTTCAAACCATGCTGTGACTCACACACTTGTCTGAGCTCTGTATATAGCCATGTGTAAATAGGTAGCTACCTCTCTGCAGTTGCAGGAAGAAGGTGATGTGGAATACAAGAATTGGATTGAAATGAAGCCCGTGCAACACAATGAAAGAGAATTGTAACTATAATTATGTACATTCAGTAGTTCATTTACTTTTTATTAGTAGCACATCTCTGGAAGTTGCTTAGGGGGCAATAATTTGAGTCATATCTCAAACTACTTGAAGTGGTCTGAGCCATTGATGATGATGGAATGTGATTATAAAGGTGTGTCATCCTGATTTCCCAAAGACAGGCATTGATTATGCTAGTGTAAAATTCGGTGCCACTTAGTATTTTCTTTGCACTGTGCCAGTATCGCATTGGTTCTTTTGGTCTCCGTGCAGCAACTAAGCTTCATGCTTCCCTTCAGTAGCAGTAAAGAAGTCATGAAGTGGCTCAGAAAAGCTCACCACGTATATTTTGTTTTTCTAATGACAAATTTGCACCTCATGCAATGATTGTTGTGGCATAACATAGCTACTGATCAAGTGACAAGTGATGACCTGGTTGGATGACTTTATAAAACACACTAGCGGCTATATAGTGTTGCATAGATTTTCATTGCAGTAACTTGAGCATGGCGGCATGGCAATATAATTATTCTAATCGGACTGTACGTTTTAGGTGCTGGTTTAGTATTGGGTTGCATCAGAGGTGTGATAGCTATTCACTTTAATAGTTGTGTGTATCTTTTGTGTTAAATCCTGCAAAAATCGATGCAAGAAACAGAGCTCATCAGAAGATAATACCTAATAATAATGAAAAGCACTAAAGTGCAAACCCTCGGCGAACTGCGCATGTGCGGTACCACTAATTGATGGGCTGGGCTTTTTATGCCTTTACTCGTGGTATCCCGCTAGTAGCTCGCGGAGAGTCTGGCACAGGCTAGCTACAATAGTAAATAGCATGCGGGAGTCGATACATGCCCTTCGTTGTGACTTGTTGTGCCTTCAAGACACACAGAGCGAACGGACGCGGCCGAGGTAAGCCTGTTCACTTGGTTTTCACGCCATAACTTTAAAACACAGTAGTTTTACGAAAATCACCTTTTTTAAAATCAACCCAGTATAGCACTGAACCCGATCATATCGCTATTTACCTGATTTCGTGCGCGCGGTGGCAGAAAACGTGGTAACAGACAGACAGACAGACTGACAGACTGACAGACTGACGGACTGACAGACTGACAGACACACTTACGAGACAACTACCGTAACCCTCGCTGCACATGCGCGCCGAGGGTTAATGACGAGCAAACACAGCAGCAGCAGGTAAGAAATTCTAGTGTTCTCCTCCTTAATAATTACTAGTAGGTGAATGCACTGCATTTTTGGCGAGCGGGAGCGATCTAATGATTTTGTGCATGCGCAAAAAAGCCTGTGTAGTCGACCCCCTCTCTCCTCGGCAGACTCGGCGGCAATTCGCCTTGTCTGATAGCTTCGGATCTGTTGGAGCCTTGCCTGTTGCGTTTCCTCTGATTCCGCAGCACGTGTAGCTCTTGCTCGTACACGACTTCGCTAGTCCCCTTTCTTCCGTGGCCAGGCGTTGCCTTGCCCGTTCCCTATCACGCAGTCGCCGTCGAGAAAGACGAGCCTCTCTTTGCTCAGAAGTCTCACTGGCACGACGTTCTCTTTCCCTTTCTCGTCGACGACGAAGGGCATCTTCTCTAGACCGATCCATCGCAGAAACTGTGGTTGGCTTCCTCGAGTTATATACACGAGAAATCTACCGACTCTCTGATAATGCTTGCTAAAATAATGTATTGATACTGCCTAATTATGTACTATAATTATTAAACTGTGATGGAAATAGTTAGCGTGAGATCAATAATTATGTTATCATCTGACTGTCGAGGGTACCTATAGCTACAAGAATTTAATATTGTCGAGAAGTTGTTGTCACTCTGAAGAACTTTGACTTGTATAGACAGCTTCACTCATTACTAGAAAAGCAACAGGGAACTAGGAAAGGGTTTCGCTGGTCTATTATAAGACTTGGAACTTTCTGACTGCAGCATAATGATTAACACCACATCTCTACTTCTCTTCACAAACATCACATCCCATAACCCAGCATTTGAGTGTCCTGTCTCACTTCATTTTGTCTTTCAAATTCTATGTGAAATCAGGTTTTTTAAGACACTCTCTAATCATTTTCAGAGCATGTTTGGGGGAAAAGCTCAACCCTTTTGTTAAACTCGTTTCGAGGCTGTTGTTTGTTTAGGCTGTGGAGTGTCCTGTCCCACTTCATTTTGTTTTTCAAACTCCATGTGAAATCAGGTTTTTAAGACACTCTCATCGTTCTCAGAGCATGTTTGGTGGGAAAGCTCAACCCTTTTGTTCAACTCGTTTCAAGGCTGTTGTTTGTTTAGACTGTGGAGTGTCCTGTCCCACTTCATTTTGTTTTTCAAACTCCATGTGAAATCAGGTTTTTTAAGACACTCTCATCGTTCTCAGAGCATGTTTGGTGGGAAAGCTCAACCCTTTTGTTAAACTCGTTTCAAGGCTGTTGTTTGTTTAGGCTGTGGAGTGTCCTGTCCCACTTCATTTTGTTTTTCAAATTCTATGTCAAACAAGGTTTTTTAAGACACTCTCTAATCATTTTCAGGGCACATTTGGGGGAAAAGCTCAACCCTTTTGTTAAGATTTGCACACTCGATTCAAGGTTGTTTATTACTCGAGAGCTTACCACAGCAGTTAGTTTACCAGGTATGTTTATTACAAAAAGACTGTTCAATCAGTTAGTGCTGATTAGATAAACAACTATTGTTTATTTGGTACGGGAAACAATAACCATGGTGAGATTTTGGGATGCAACTCTCATTTTGTGCCAGATTAAGAGTGCCTATAATATAGGTCGCAGTTAGTTCTGTAGTAATTATAATACAGTTGTGCTACTGGTTTGCTGCTCAACCAACAATAACCACAACCATGAGTGTCTCTGCAAGAGTGTACTACATTGTTGGTGCTGTCGTTTTGGGAGTCGTCGGAAGCCTGATACTATTTGGCATCAAGCTGTGTCTGTTTCTATGCAAGGAAGGAGGTGTGAGTTTTCAAAATGTTCAAGGTGTAGTGTATTGATTGTGTATGTGACACACATCTTGAGGTCATCTGTTATGTAATCATGTGTAAGCATGAGCCTATATAAGCAGTTGTGATTTTAGTATCTTGTCTCCCGGTTGTATATACGTGTATGAGCTCAATAGTATTTTTCATATACGGGCTCCTCTCTCCACGTGGCCGAACGCGTGCTAGTTCCCGTTAGACCTCTTGAGTCTACAACAGGTTTTATGGCAGAAGGGGTTACTTGGAGACCACACTCCACAGGCTCTCATCAACACCATGGTATTCATGAATGGCCTATACTTTGCCCTTAGGAGTGGAAAGGAACATAGAGAGCTTCGATTCAATCCCTCCCAAATCTCTCTAGTAGAGCGGACTGGAGAGCGCCCGTACTTTGAATACACAGAGGATGGATCAAAGAACAGACCAGGAGGTCTGAGAGGACTTCGCATCGGACACACAAACAGTCAAACATCACGCAAACCTGACCGACCCTTCTCGCTGCTTCGTCAGGCTCTTCTCCCTCTACAAAAGTCGCTGCCCTCCAAATCCAAAGAGCAACTCATTCTACCTACAGTTTTGGTTTTCTCGTGAGCCCCTTGGGCACAATGCTTTGTCAAAAGTTGTCTCCTCAATGTGCAAATCTGCTGGGATTTCGGGGTTTCGAACAAACCATTCATTACGTGCAACGAGTGCCACCCGCTTGTATGCTGCAGGAATGGACGAGCAACTCATAATGGCACTGGGCATCGCAGCGTAGAGGGTGTTCGCTCATACAAGCGTACATCAGACCAACAGGAGCAGTCTGTGTCTGACACTCTTAGTCTCTCCAAAAGGCAAAAAGAGCACCTCCTACTACCAAAGAATCTACACCACAACCAACTCAGGCTGTTGCGAGCAACTTTCACTTTGAAACACCACCTACTGGTACTGGAAGCTCTGCAAACACTTTGGTTTCTATGAATGCATCTGCCCTCATCATTTCATTTCCACTCATGTCAGTCTGTTGTAATCACCTTCAACAAATAAACACAGCACACTTCAGTCCGATCATGCACTTCTAATACAAGGAGAGCCACTAATATTATCAGTTTCAGATCATGTTCTCCTACATGTAAAAATCATGTATTTATGTCGGGAAAAAAAAGGTTCACTATGAAAAAACAAGGTTCTCTATCATGTTTTCATGTTAGTTCTATAGCGTACGAGGTTTACTATGAGAAATCAGGAACCTCGTACCGACAAATCTGATTGGTCAGTTCAAACTAGCTATGCACTAAACAGTAGTATGGACAAGAACCAAGTGTCCCTGATAGAGAGGTGTCCTTTATTCAGAGGTGATATACTGTAGTATGGACTAGAACCAAGTGTCCCTGATAGAGAGGTGTCCTTTATTCAGAGGTGATATACTGTAGTATGGACTAGAACCAAGTGTCCCTGATAGAGAGGTGTCCTCCATTCAGAGGGTCCTTTTTCAGAGGTTTCACTGTGCACTGTGGTGATATTATTGCAGAGTGGTTGGACTCCTCTTCTCAGTGCATCACTCAGAGGTCACGTGGCAGTAGTGAGACTCCTGCTGGAGAATGGAGCTAATGCAAACCTCTGTCATCTTAAGGTTAGCATAGTATGATAATAAATGCAGTGGGGCTCCTCTATTCAGGATACCAACAAGACAATGTGAGAAAGTTTCCAGGAGTCCTTATTTCAATTGCTTGCAAGAAACTCTTCCCTATATCCCTCTTCATTTTAAAGAAAGATTTTCCAACTTGTTTATAGCTAGTAGGGAGGTGTCTTCATTCAATGACCTGCATGTAGCTAACTGTTCTTGTGGAGAAAAGTTGTCCTTATTAGAGGTTTCCTCATTTCGGTGGTATCCTATAGGGGGTCAACTGTATAGGATCGCTAGCTACCTAGTGTGTTGCGCTAACAATAATTTTCTTGTTTAGGATGGTTCTAGTCCAGTGTATATATGCAGCCAGCCAGAATGGCCACACAGATGTAGTGGACCTACTAGTGCAGGCAGGAGCTGACATCCACCTGGCCACCACTGAAGAGGTAATGCCCGTTAGACAAGCAGTGGTCTCTTCAGCAGGAGAAGATGCATGTACGGTGGGAACCTCCGAAAAAAGGGACAGCTCTGGGACACTGATATTCATGGGTGTCCCTTTTTTGGCGGTAATTGGGGCAGAACCAAGTGTCCTTTATTGGTGAGCGAAGCGAGCCTATACCTAGTCATCTGAATGCAGGTAACTACATAATTGCTTTGAATTTATTCATTATGACGGACACTGCACATACATATCATAATGTTCAACGTGATTCTGAATACGTGTAAAATGCATGAAAAATCAAACTGCTTGCTGCAGTCGCCAAGAATGTGTTGCGTTCCTCTAGTAGAGAGTGCATTCAGATCCTTTTTCATTCTCTCTGTTTATTCCCTCAACAGCAAGGAAATGTTCCTCTTGTGGTAGCTGCTGCCAAAGGACACACTGAGGTTGTCCGGAAACTTCTAGAATTAGGAGCAAACCCCAACCACCAAAAAATGGTCAGTTTTTAATTCCAATTCAATGGATATTAACTTTAGCTCTGCAGGAAGGCTATACCCTGTGTTTGCAGCCAGCATGAAAGGCCACACAGATGTAGTGGACCTACTAGTCCAGGCAGGAGCTGACATCCACCAGGCAAATACAGAAGTAATGGATAATAGATAAGAGTCTGATTATAATGTGTGTGTCATGTGACTCAGTATGAAATGGTTACTCTGGAGATAGCTGCCGAGGAGGGACATACTGACACTGTCCAGAGGACTGTTGGAGCAGGAGCAAACCCCAACCACCAGAACAAGGTGACTGTTGTATTTTCAGGTTATGCCATTTCCTTAATTTATGCTTAATACAGGTTCGAGGTTGCAGTCCAATGTATATAGCCAGCCAGAATGGCGACACAGATGTAGTGGACCTACTAGTCCAGGCAGGAGCTGACATCCACCTGGCCACCACTGAGGTAAACAATGCACAGCATAATAAATTATCCGATGTCCCCACATGCTCTAGGAATCTTCGTTCTTTGACATTTTGTTCATTGAATAAGATATTAGGTATAGCTATGCGAGGCACGGGTACATGTTGCTGCGCCGACGCCCGATGGCGGAATAAACAGCAACATACGACCATATGCAGGATTTATTGCCAATGAAGCCGGAACAAGACAGGTAGCGCTAGTATTTACTATTTCCTGGTAACGTGACTCGCAACAGCCAAAATTTTACACTGGGCTGGGAAAAATCAAAGAATGGCGGATCGCGCGCTTGTCTGTGTCTCCTTCGCTTCTGCACGGCTCTCAGCTGGTGGCGCGAAAAATTCTAGCGACCTTTTTTCGTGTGGGTAATGGAAGATTGGACTGATTACCGCCTAGTCACAGCCGATGCGCAACGCATCTTACGAGAAGCGCCGTGTCTGAGCGTGGGGAAAGGTGCGCGATCGCACTCCATCCAGAGGTAAGCGCCTAGTCTTTCCAAGAATGCTCCATCGGTGGAGTTCTTAGACGAATGACGTCCGAAGAAGCGCTCGGCGAAGAAGTATGTTCCGACACGATTCTGAGTGGCGTTGCCTCGGGGTAACATGCGAATCAGTCCAATCCCCACCGTAAATAAAAGGTCGTGCTATTGTGCACACATATTAGTACTGACTAAATTCCCACCAGTTATGACACCTGCAGCATCGCCCTAGCCACAAGGAATTCTATTGTCCTTTCCAATCAACACCAGTTATTGACACCTGCAACATCTCCCTGCTCCCTAACCACAGCCCAGTTGGCAGTTTATTTTGCGGAATAAACTTAGCAACAGGCAATAATAATAGCTAACCAGTGCAAAAGGGTAGTACATTTGTGTTCAAAGAGGGGTAGGGTTTGCCAGAAACTGCCCTTTACTGTGAGCCTGGAGAGTTACGTTCATTCTTATACTAGCCCAAGTCCCACTTCTCTGTATAAATAATTATGCACATACCGGCAGCTTGCACTCTTGGTTTCACCCCATGCTAGATATAATGAACACTTACAAGAGCAATCACAAGACACTAAGTCTATATTTTTCTCTTGTCCTGATGGTAATGCAGTGTGGCAGTGTTCCTCTGGGGATAGCTGCTGTCAAAGGACACACTGAGACTGTCCAGAGACTGTTGGAGTTAGGAGCTAACGTTAACTGTCAGGAAAAGGTTCTGACCTGTCATCCATGCAGTTTCTAGGGATGGCTTGAAGCACCAAAAAGGAAGAAACAAGGGGTCATTGCACAGCTAAGATGCACCAAGCTACATGACACCATCCCTATATCTTTGTCTCACAGTAAACTTTACTTGTGAACTTATATAACACAAAGATATATATAGGGATAGTGTCATGTAGCTAGCTTAATTCACAAGGGCCTGTCGTAAAACCAACTGATATTCTGTGCTCTGTATAATTTGGTCCACAGACTGGAAACACAGCACTGCACTTTGCAGCAGAGAATGGTCACTCACAGATCGTTGCACTACTGCTGGCAGCTGGAGCCACTGACACTCCTGATCAGGTTAGCCTGTTCATTTCATAACTGTAATAATTATAATGGTATTGCAGGGTTGAAATAAAAAAGTTATTTCAGCAAATTTTTACAGAGAAACCTGGTATGATTGCTTGTGTATCACTGTACACTAGGTTCCAGCCACACTACGGTTACAAACTTCTCTTTGCTGAACATCTCACAATGCAGGATGGAAAAACAGCTTTGGACAAGGCCAGAGCTAAAAGTCACTGAGAAGTGGAGTCTCTACTACTTTCTATCAGTACCTAATGTTCTGTATTACCCAAACCAATGTCGATTTTTGCGCGGAAATTCAGTATGTATCAGTCAGTGACAGTGTGCCGCGTTTGTTAGGGGGCGTGCCTGGCGGGCGGGATCGATCGAGGAACGCCCCTTTTTTATGGATGAGCAAAGCCCACTGAAAGAGAACCGCGACCGCTAAGTCGCAATGGGAAACAGGATCACTTCTCTCCTGGTATGCTGATAGTACGTACCTTTCGATTGCAGAGTATTTGGTGAAATTACACCCGGTTTACTTTGCTGTGCTGTTAGCTAAGGTAAAATGGGGGTAACTTCGGACACTACGGACATAACTCGCTATTCAGAAAGATTCGGGTACATTTAACTTGATTACTATCTACTAAACCGCTTACAAATCTTTATATAGCTACCTGCAAAGCGCAGCGTAATTTCGAGGCTGGTGTTACATTTACCTTATCTATCAATCTCGGTGTTGATATCTAGCTAGCTATAGTTATAGACACCCCCACAGAGTATCTCTCCGGAAAAAAGCAATGAGCAACTCGATGGCAAGCTTTCAGGGAGAGCTTCCCAAACAGCCAGCGGCGAGACAACCAATCCGCTGAGAGGTTACTCTAGCCCTTAGAAATTGCATGTGATTTTCTACTATGCATGATCTATCCCTTATGGCTAGCTAAAGGCATATTATACCTAACTTTACAGCTTTTGGCATCACCCCCAAGCTTGGTAGGTATATACTATTGAGCTACTTTTGATGCAACTGGAATAATATGCACAGGCAGTGCTATTTTTTACCAACCTGGCACGTGAACGGGGTCGGTACTATCATTACGCAAGGTCTAGTGTAACGGCCTACTGTCAGCTATATAGCGGGTTCTCGCTAGCACACTTCGATAGCCGCTTGCTCACGCATTGTATGACCTCAGACAGTGAATGACATAAGGATGAGTGCAAATGAATAATGTGTATAAGCAATGAATAAACAAAATGAGTATCAAGTAACATAGTTCAGTTCTCCATACGGCTTCAGGATTGTCCACAGTATCCAGTAGAGGGTAAGGTAGATTCAACATTCCGGGTCGTCTTCTATCTTCTTGTTTTCTTAGCTTGTTTCCCAAATCCAACCCATACCTCATTAGACATCTCACTGTAGCAGGGTCTGACCCGATCAAGTGCTACAAACAGTGTTTCTCCATCCGGTTGGTCTACCAGTTGCATTTCGGCATTAGTTGGTGTGAGGGAAATGATTCGATATGGTCCAAAATATGGTCGGGCGAGTTTCCAGGCCTTCCCTTGTGCTGCACTCGGAAAGTGCACCATTATATACGCGATCCTTCACTTTCAGCTTGGACACAGATTTTGGGTTGTCACATTGTCGTTTCTGCTTTGTTTGGGCGGCTTTGATGCTGTCACGGGCTGCTAGGCATCAGACAAATGAGCTACGAGCTCTGCTCCATAGTCCTGGAAATCCTATTGATAAGCAGATCGAGGGTGAGTAAGTGCTTGTGAAGTTGGAAGTACCGGTTCGTGACTGTACAGTATAATAGAAAGGCGAGGCGCCAGTAACTGCTAGCTACCCTGTAGGCAAATACGAGGTATATAGGGTATATAGATGCACATCCCAATCACGTCCGTACTTGGCGACACTTTTGGAAAGCATGTTGATCAGTGTGCTATTAAACTTCTCTACTCGTCTGTCGCATTGCGGTGATAGCCTGAGGTATTGACCTTAGTCGTTCCCAACAGCTTGCACATCTCTTGGACTAGAATTGAAAGGAAAGTGGACCCTCTGTCGTGCAACTACATGCTCCACCAGTAGACGAGCGATGGTATCAGCTTTCTGGTCCTCCACGCAAACATTTCTGGCCATTATGATTTAGATAGTCTTGGAATACCACGGCGTACTGGTTCACACAGATATTGAGAGCGGCAGTTGCAGTACGTCAACCCAACACCCATTATCTCAAGGGGCCACCAACTTGCGATCGACTTTAGTGGTGGGCGTGTTTTCCACCAGTACCTTCACTTGAGTACACACTAACAACTCCGGCAAAGCGACACACGTCTGCCCTCATATATACCTAACTCCAGTATGAAACGGTCAATGTTGCATGCAGCTTCATTCTGCAGTGATCTGCAAACTTCCCACCGTGGTGTTCCTTCGTCAACGTCATTCTATATTAAGACACTCACAGTCTGGGGCAGAGGGCTGATGTAGCTAGAGTACTCCATCCATTAGTCTGAAAGTTGTCTTGTTTTCAACACCAACCGTCTGTGCTGTTCTGGTTATCTCAATAGGAAGCAGTCCCTCCTTAAACCACGCGTGACGCCTGCCACCGTTGGATGTGTCCTATTACATCAGATTCTGGAGCCCCGCTATGAGGGGGTCAGTCTCACTTGTTGTCGCCCCTAGTGTGTTGGGACCGATCCACGGCATGTTGACAGACTGAAACAGAAACTCGCGAAATGGCAATAGGAGTTATCTTGACAGAACTTGGTTGCTCTTCCTGAGCGTGACGAATGTCCAGGTCGAGCTCCTGAATTTACTTGGCCCATCATAACAGCTTGGAAGATGGATTTCTTGGCCACACCAGCTGAGTGAGCAGTGATGTACAGGCTGCATTGTCCGTAAAAACGATACAGCAATGACCGAGTACATATGTGATGGATGGAAGAGTTTTGACAGCCATACCACCCCAAGGGTCTCAAATTCGGGTGATGGATGCACTTTCCTGTTCCGCAGCCGGATTCCGAGGAGCGGGATGCCAAACCTACACCTCCAGCAACACCCAACTTTAATTGGTGCTGCTGGAGGCTGTAGGTAAGTCACTGTCGTTACCAACGCTCGATTTTTGTTAGGGGGCGTGCCTGCCGGCGGATGCGATCGAGGAACGCCCCTCTTTATGACGAGCAAAGATCCAGCTGAAGTGCACAGGTGACCGCTAAGTCGCACATGGGAAACAGGATCACTTCTCTACTGGTATGCTGATAGTACTTTGAAACTTGTGCATTGCAGAGTGTTGGTGAAAAAATACACCAGGGCAGTTACGTTTACTTTGTTGTGCTGTTAGCTTAGGTAACTTGGACACAACAGACATAACTCATATGCAGAAACTGACGAGTAAGATTCGGATGTTATTTCACTTGATTACTTCCATATCTTCCTCGCGCGCAACGTAATTTCGAGGCTGGTGCTTACGCTATGAAGCTGCCGTTTGTGTACTTTTTTGAGACCAACCTAAACGTCGCGTGAATTTACGTAATATCGCGAGAGTTTAGCTAAACCTAGCACGACTTTAGGCAACACCGCATGACTTTAGCTAAACACTGCATGACTTTAGCTAATCGGCGCATGACTTTAGGGCTATACTCTGCAGATTTTTGCATCCGTTGTCGATTATTCGTGTTACTCATTCGTCTTCGATATTTAGCTAACGTCCGACGACCAAAGCCAAATGCATGGGTTTTTAGCTTGTAGTAATGCCAGTTTAGCTAAATGCAATGATGGATGCTAAAGTCATGCAGAGTTTAGCTATGTCATGCGGTGTTTGCTAAAAGTCGTGCGACGATTGCTATAATCACACGAGGTTTAGCTAAACTCTCGCGATATTTACGTAAATTCCACCGCGATGGCTGCACAAAGAGTGGGCGTTTCCCAGGTTTGTTTCATCAGGGGGAGCTCCCAAACCAGACAGCGGCGAGCAACTGTAGGTGGCATCTGCGACGTTCAACAGCTTCCTGAGAAATACTAATATTTTTTTTTCCCAGGGGGTCGAGCACACATATGAATTTAGCAAGGTGCTTTGTAGTGTGTGAGGTAAGGGGCGATTATAAGGGAACAGGGATAACAGATAACATGGGGGTAATGTAGTCAGGGGCAGGTGAGGATGTTCAGGGGTGCGTGGGTCGGAGTCATGTAGCTTAGGTTGTCTGCGTGGTTACACTATCTCCGCCCGATTTAGATCTGATTGTGGTAATAGTCTGGAGGTCTCCTCTGTTTTGTGGGGTATCTGCGAGGGAGGGGGCGGTTGCAGCCGGTGGATAGAGGGGGGTATCCTTGTCCAACCAAGTGTAGGAAACACTGTCATTACCAATGTCGAATTTTTTTTCCGCGTGGTGTTGGAAATCTCAGTATCGGTCAGTTGCAGGGTGGCGCGTTTGACGAGTTCCTCAATTTTTAGACAGTGCTGTTTGGTATATTACACCAAAATGCTGTGTGCCGCAATTCTAAATAATTATGCATACAATGGCACGTTTGCCCGCCACTGAGCAGTTTAGTTGGTGGGAGTCCTGGCGGGGGCGGGATCGATCGAGGAACGTTCCCCTTTTTATGGATGAGCAACGCCCACTGAAAGTGCACTCGCGGACCGCTAAGTCGCAAGGGGAGGGAACAGGGGGATCAATTCTCCTGGTTATGCTGATATTCTTCCTTGAAACTGTCGCTTCGATTGCATAGTTAATTTTGGTGTGAAATTACACCCAGGTACGCAGTTTAATGGTTGTGCTTTTAGCTAAGGCAAATGGGGGTAACTTTCGGCACACGGGATAATAACTCTCTGTTCAGAAACAGTGAATTTACTTACTTGATATCTACCAAAAAGCGCTTACAAAT
Source organism: Geodia barretti (assembly GCA_030341885.1). Lineage (NCBI taxonomy): Eukaryota > Metazoa > Porifera > Demospongiae > Tetractinellida > Geodiidae > Geodia > Geodia barretti. Next base: position 27,118 of record CASHTH010002185.1, read on the forward strand.
CTTCCTCGGTTTTGGCAGCGTATTTCGAGGGCTGGTGTTACGCCCCCTTTTACCTTTCAATCAATCTCGGTGTGTAACTAGCTAGCTACATATGTCATTTCCGTGATTTATTATAGACACCCCCACAACGTATTCTCTCCGGAAAAAAGTTAATGAGAACTCAATCGTGCTGATGGTGCACAAAAAAGTGGGGTTCCCAGGTTGCATGCAAGGTTTCTCCAGGGGTGAGCTTTCAAAGAGCCAGCGGCGAGATCGAGACAACCAATCCACTGAGAGGTTACTCTAGCCATTAGAAAACTGCATGTGCCCTTA
>CASHTH010002186.1:0-13656 GCA_030341885.1 Geodia barretti
GCTGGTAAGATGTAGGAAAGGGGAGCCCAAGGAAGAAGACTGTGCAGCGGGGTGGATGTGATGGTCAAGAAATACCGTGTGGGACTGACTGGGGAGGAACAGGAGGAACTGCAGGCGTTGGTGTCCAAGGGCCGGGCTGCGGCCTATAAACAGACTCACGCGCGCATCCTCCTGCTCAGCGATGAGAACCAGTCTGGCGAACCGATGATGGACCAGGAGATATCCCGGGCCCTCCAGGTGGGCTCCGCCACGGTGGAGCGGGTGCGCCGCCGGTGCGTGGAGGAGGGGGTTGATGCGGCCCTGGGGCGCAGGGAGCAACTGCGTCGCCGTCAGAGGAAGTTGGATGGCCAAGGTGAGGCCCATCTGATTGCCATGGCCATCTCCCAGCCGCCGGAGGGGCGGGTCAGTTGGACCATGCAGATGCTGGCCGACGGATTGGTGGAGCGGGAGATTGTGGACAGCATCAGCCCGGAGACGGTGCGCCGATCTCTGAAAAAAACGAACTCAAGCCTTGGCTGAAGGAGTGCTGGTGCCTCCCGCCTCAGGGCAATGCCGAATTCGTGTGCGCCATGGAGGACGTGCTGGAGGTCTATCATCGTGAATACCAAGACAATGAGGTCTTGGTGTGCCTGGACGAGACCAGCAAGCAACTGGTGCAGGAGACCCGGACGCCCCTCCCGCCGCGGCCCGGGGCAGCCATGGCCTACGATCACGAGTACCAGCGAAACGGGGTGAGCAACCTGTTCATGCTGTTCGCGCCCCTGGAGGGATGGCGGCGGGTGGAGGTTACGGACCGGCGCACCAGGACCGACTGGGCGGAGGTGGTGCGGAGGCTGGTGGATGAGGACTACCCCGACAAGGAGCGAATAGTCCTGGTGATGGACAACCTGAACACCCACCATCCAGCGTCGCTGTACGCGGCCTTCGAGCCGGCGGAGGCACTGCGCATCGCCCAGCGGCTGGAGATACACTACACGCCGAAGCACGGGAGTTGGCTCAATATAGCGGAGATAGAACTGGGGGTGCTGGCGCGACAGTGCCTGGACCGCCGGATACCCAGCCAGGAAGACTTGGCGTGGGAAACCGGAGCATGGCAAGGGCAACGAAACCGGGCGGCGATTCGAGCGGACTGGCGCTTCACCACCGAGGACGCCCGTATCAAGCTCAAGTCCCTCTACCCGTCAATCCAATAGCGGCGGACTACTAGTGCTGCTGACAACTAGGGAACTGAGATTAGATTCCACCCTTCCTTCTCGAGATTCTTCAACATGGCCACTGTATAGTCTGGCATGGGAATTTTCTCCACCACTGGGAACAATTCTTTACCCGCCGGGGTAAAAAGCAGCCCCTTGATTTGGCGTTGGGCATGTGTACCATCTGTTTCCCTGGACCAATACAAAAGCCAATTCGATTCTTGGTGTCGGATCTGCACTATCATTGGCTTGAATTCGCGGTGAAGGTTCTGTAAGAGTTCATGTCATTGACAATGAGCCTGTGATGAGCCAGTCGAATTAGGACCTCGTAAGAAAGTCCAAACTGTAATAGTCAATTGCCTCCGGGGTTACCGCAACCCACGACAATCATGGGAGACCCATCTGTGTAGTAGAGCGCCGCAGAGCAAAGCTTCTGAAATTCCTCGGCGCAACCCCTGGACATGTCTCTTGCAATGGACATCGTGTCATTAGAGACGCTACCTGGCGATTCCAATTCTCCCTTCAAAAGACGTGCCCAGAGGTCCTGCAAGGTCTCGTCAGAGACATTGCTCGCCTCCGATACCCACCTGAGTCGGAACTCCGGATTGAATCGGTCCAACTCCACCTTCGACCAGTCCAAAATGGATTCGGCTTTCAACATAGCTTTAACTGTATTTGTAACTAGACGACTTATTTCCTCGTCTTGTGGGTCTTCAAACAACTCAAACTCGCTCGCCAAGCCACGATACCGAAAATTGCTCCGTCCACGTCTTAACATCTCCTCGACGAAAGCATGGTCAGCTTCTAAATTTTTTCGGTCTTGCCCAGCCCGTACCCCCATTCCTAGAGAGGCCCAAAACCCTGGAGCAATTGCGCGAGCCATTTGTGCTGCATCTACTGCCAGTTGCGTCTCATCCAACTTTAAGAACTCCCCTTCCCTACCCTGTCGGGAAAATCAGTAGAACGCCTGTCCAATTATACCTCGCCCAATAGATGGCCGCAGAACCCAAAAAGTCATTCCCCCTTGCTCTCACCCCGCACCCCCACTGACACCCACCCCTTGCCTCCCGACCAACCCACCGGCTAAAATACATTATACGAACAAACATTCCATCACCAAGGGTGCAGCAACTTCGACCCACAACTCCGGCAAGACCCCCTAACAACCAGCGCGGTCTCGCAGGCTGGGAACCCAGGTACCGGAAATTACCGGAAAAATCGCCCGCCAGCCGGTGAGTCGACACCAATGGCAGTAAATGGCAGGGAATGACAGGAAAATCAGGGGGTATGCCACCAGCACGCAGTGCAGTCGCGCCATCTGCCGTGCCACCGTGTGGCCCGCCCGACAATCCGATAATTCGTCACCAATGATCGGATCTGAGCGGGAAACAAGCTTTTCAAACCGTGAAGACCGGCCGCCCCGCGTCCCAAATGGCACACTCCTGCAGACTTTTCGTGGAGGCAGGCGGCGCCTCGAGATGGCCATCCCTGCAGCGAGGTTCAGCCCTTACCCTGGATCCCGGTTGCATCCCCGACGCCCGCTACCTAGAATGCCCTCATCCCTCCCGGACCCCTCAACGGTCCGCAACGGCTCGAGGACGCATCGACCTTGGTCTCACGAGTGCTGCCCCCCGGCCTGGTCTACCACCCGGCTGACATAATCGCCTACGACGTCACTGTCGAGGGCAACAACGGCGACCCGGTGCCCGCCTACGTGGCCCGGCCGTCCGACCCCGGCCCGCACCCCGGCCTGCTCCTCGTCCACGGCATCCACGGCTACGAAGAGCACATGAAGGACATGGCCCGCCGCTACGCCGCCATGGGCTATGCCGCCATCGTCCCCGCCCTCTACAGCCGCGACGGGTTCCTGACCGTCGTGGAACACTCCGACCTGGATCTCGCCCGCGACGCCCTCAACGCCCGCCCCAACAGCCAGACCATAAGCGACCTGCAGGGCGGCCTAGACTTCCTGCGCGCCAGCCCCCACGTCAACGATGGCATCGGACTCGTCGGCTTCTGTTCCGGGGGACGCCTCGGCCTCGTATTCGCCAGCAGCCGCGCCTCTGGAGCAGGGCAGGTCGACATGTCGTCAACTTTTACTCCAACGGCCTGTTCCAACCCACCGAGGTCAACCCCACGCCGCCCGGCGAGCTCGCCGCCAGCCTTGACTGCCCCATGCTCGCCCTGTTCGGCGACGACGACGCCAACCCGTCGCCCGCCGACGTGGCCCGCCTGCGCGATGTTCTGGAGCAAGCTGGCAGGATCTACGAGTTCGTCAGCTACCCACGAGCCGGACACGCTTTCATGTCCGACACCCGCGAAAGCTATCGCCCCGAGGTCGCCCACATGGCCTGGGGCCGTTGCCTCGAATGGCTGTCCCGCTACCTGAAACCCTGAGCAAGTCTGAACCCGGGGAGAAGATCGAATGAAGAACGGCTACCGCGTCATCGACATCGACACCCACGTGAACCCCAGCCTCGACACTTTGATCAAGTATGTCGACCCCAGCTTCCGTCCCCGGCTGGACGAGCTCAAGCCCTACACCCGCACCGTCGGTGAATACAACGCCCTCAGCATCGCCTCCATACCCTTCGACCGCTACCCCGGCGAGGCTCCCAACAGCGACGATCAGGCCGCTGTCGCCGGCGGGCGCGGTGCGCTGGAGGGCCGCGTTACCCGGAACTCGGGCCACCACCGCGTCGACCCCCAGAAGGGCGTCAGCGACGAGAATGCCTCCGGCCGCCTGGCCGACATGGACCTCGAGGGCCGCGACATCGACGTGATCATCCCCGGCACCTGGGCCAACGGCCTCACTGGCATCGATGACGTCTCCCTCGCCGAGGGACTCTACTCCGCCTACCACCGCTACATGCGCGAGTACTGCAGCGCCGACCCCGAGCGCCTGCGCAGCATCATCCTCGCCCCCGCCACCGACATCGAGTGGTCCATCAACGAGATCAAGGCCGTGTCCAGGGAAAGGTGGGCCGCCGCGGTGGCCATCATTCTGCCCGAAGGCATGCCCATCGACCACCCGGCCATCGACCCGCTGTTCGAGGTGCTGAATGAGGAACATCTCCCCATCCTGCACCACAGCTTCACCTTCGAGCCGCCCTATTTCCCAGGCTACCGCGACATGTGGGGCAACATCGCCGTCGCCCGCACCGCCGCCCACCCGTGGGGCGCAGCCCGGCTGCTGTCTTACCTCATCGTTGGGAAGATCTTCGACCGATTCCCCAACCTGAACGCCGGCGCCGCCGAGGTCGGCCACGGATGGCTGCCCCACTGGCTCATCCGCCTCGAGGGAGATGTGCAACTATGTCTCCGGCACCACACCCAAGACCGACTACAAGCCCATCGAGTACGCCCAGATGGGACGCTTCCGCTGCGGCGCCGAGCCCTTCGAGGGCGCGGCCATGACCAAGGCCTGCATCGACCTCCTCGGCACCGAGGCCCTGATGCACCAGTCCGACTACCCGCACGGCGAGGCCCACTTCCCGGACACCGCCGAGATGGTCATCAACTGGCCCTTCTGGCAGGACCTCGGCGACGAAGCCCTCGTCAAGCACATGTCAGCCAACGCCGAGGCCCTCCTCCGCCTCACCTAGCCAAGCCCCGAAAGGTCTCCAAAAAGTAGGGGCGGGTCTGGCAGACCCGCCCCTACAGTCTCCAAACGCACTGAGCCCTACGCGCAGGCATCCCGAACGGCCTGCGATATCTCGGCCAAGCGGGCGTTGTTCTTGTCGGCGCCCCGGAAGCCGTTGGTGATGTAGCCCACGGCCAGCCCGGTGTCCAGATCGGCCCACCCGATGGACGTGCCCGCGCCGCCGTGCCCGAAGGTGTGCATCGGGTCGCCGGTGGCCTTGCCCATCCGCTCGTCGTTCAGCGCGAACCCCAGCGCCCGCTGGGCGAAAAGCTCCAGCGACCTGTCGATTCCCTCAACCTGCATGGTGATGCCCTCGGCGACGGTCTCAGGGCGCAGCACCTTGGCTCCGTCCAGCGTTCCCTTGCGCTCCATGGCAGCATAGAACCGTGCCAGGTCGCCAGCCGACGCGATTCCATTGGCGCCGGGACAGATCACTTGGTGCACCTCCGGCTTGTCAAAGACGTTGGCGTAGCCGTTGGTGTCGGCGTCCTGCTCCATCAGGTGGATACGTGAGACGCGGCCCTCCAGCTCGGCAGGCAGGCCGACGTAGGTGTCCTCCATCTGCAGTGGCCGGGCCAGGTCCTCGGCGATGAAGCGGTCGAAGGTCCGCCCATCGATTCGCCGCACCAGCTCGGCAATGACCCACCCGTAGTTGATCGGATGATAGGACAGCGTCGAACCCGGCGCGTACTTGGGCGTCGCCCGCTCCATGGCCGCGCAGACCAGGCTCCAGTCGTGCCAGTCGGTCCAGGGTAGGTCGGCAGGCGTCTCCGGGAACCCGCCCTGGTGGCTCAACAGGTGCCGGATGGTTACCGTTTCCTTGCCGTTCTGCCCGAACTCCGGCCAGAACTTCGCAACCGGGTCGTCCCATTCCAGCCGACCCCGCTCCTTGAGCATGTAGATGCAGGCCCCCGCCAGCGGCTTGGTCGACGAGAACAGCACGAACATCGTCTTGTCATCGACCCGGCGTCCGGTGCCGCTGTCGGCAACGCCGCCGTGGATGTCGAGCACGAGGCTGCCGTAACGATAGACGGCGAGACCCGCTCCGGGGTGCAGTCCCTCGGAGATCTGCCGGTTGAAGGTCCGCTTGACCTCCTCAAGACCGGCAGGGTTCATGGATACGGTTCGGGCGTTGTCAGCGTGGCCATAAGTCTCCCTCTCCCGTTGGGTAGGCTGATTGGATAAGACTATTGTATGGATCGGCGTATTCTAGCACTCGCTAGCGACCCCTCCACACGGGCGCGCGTTTCTCGGCGAATGCCTTGACTCCCTCCTGCGCGTCCTCGGTGGCCAGCACTTCGTCGCGCTTCGCCTGCGCGAATGCCACTCGCTCCTCCAGCCCCATCTCGGAGCCCTTGATGGACGCCTCCTTGATGGCGGCCAGGGCCAGCGGCGCGTTGGCAGTGATCTTGCGGGCCATCTCCTCTGCGCGGGGCATCACCTCATCCGGCTCGACCACGTAGTTGACCAGCATCAGATTCAGCGCCCGCTGCGCATCCACGAACTCGCCTGTGAACAGGAACTCGAAGGCCACGTTGCGAGGCACCACCTGCGACAGCAGCGCCGGACCACTGACCGACGAGATGCCCCCGCTTGGCCTGGGGCCACCCGAACCGGGCCTCAGAGGACGCGATGCGAATGTCGCTGCCCAGCGCGATGCCGCATCCCTGGGCCAGGCAAACGCCGTTGATAGCCGAGATGATCGGCTTCCAGATCTTCGACTGCTCGACATAAAGATCACCGGTCGTGGGCCCTTCGTTGGCGCGAGCGCTGGCCATGGCGACAAGGTCGTGGCCGTGGAGAAGGCACGGCCACTTCCGGTAACGATGGCGCAACGAACCTCGTCATTGTTCCTGACATCCTGGAAGGCGTCCCACAGCAACTCCCGCATCTCGGGGTTGATGGCGTTAAGCTTCTCCGGGCGGTTCAGCGTGATGTAGGCGATGCCTTCCTTGATTTCGTAGATGACTTCTCTCTCGGTCAACTCCCGTCCTCCTCAGATAATCCTGGAGCCCGTGGGCTTCGTCCCGATCACGCCACCAGACTCCAATGCGTCTATCTCCTCGCCGCTCAACCCCACCAGGCCCCCAAAGATCTCGCGGTTATGCTGTCCAAGCGTGGGCGATGGCCACCGCACCTCTCCAGGCGTGCCGCTCATCTTCCACGGCAGGCCGGGGTACTGCTTGGGCCCCACCTGGGGATGGTCTACGGTTACGAATGTCCCCCGCTCCGCATAGTGCTTGTCCACCAGCAGGTCCGGCCCTCGCAGCACCGGCCCTGCGGGAACACCCACAGCCTGCAGCCGTTCGGCCAGTTGGAAGGCATCCTGGTCGCTGGTCCACGCCGAGACTATTCCGTCCAACTCGTACTGGTTGGCCATCCGGGCCTCTGCTGTGGCGAACCGGGTGTCCGCCGCCAGTTGCGGGGCATCCATCGCCGCCACCAGAGACGCCCACTCGCCGTCGTTGGTGGTGGCGATGGTGACCCAGCGGTCTTCACCCTTGCAGTGATAGGTGTTGCAGGGCGCGTACCAGCGCGAGCGGTTGCCTATGCGCACTGGTTCCTGACCGGTCATCTGGTAGGACAGCAGTTCCCCGCCCATGAAGGCCACGGCCGATTCCTGCTGCGAGACGTCGATGTACATGCCCTTGCCAGTGCGGCGGCGGCGGCGCAGGGCGGCCAGCAGCACCCCGGCGGCATGGGAGCCGGTGATGGGGTCCCCGTGGTTGATGCCCGACTTCATCGGGCCGTCGTCCGGATAGCCCGTCAGGTGGGCCATCCCCGACAACTGTTCCTGCCCAATGCCATACCCCAGGTAGCCCTTCCACGGACCGGTGTTGCCGAAAGCAGGCATTGAGACGTAGATTAGGTCAGGCCGGTGTTTCCTCAGAGTCGCATAGTCGTAGCCAAGGCGTTCCAGGCTGCCCTGCCGGAAGTTCTCGATCAGTACGTCGCTGATGGACACCAGGCGCTCGAACACGCCGCGTCCCTCGTCGCTGGTCAGCTCCAGCGTGATGCCGTACTTGGACATGTGCAGGCAGTTGAACCAGCCGTTGCGATTCCACGGCTCGTCGCCCGGTTCGCCATCGGGGTAGGCTGCGATGCCCCGCGCCGGACTTACAGGCCCACGGTGCGAGTCGTAGACGCTGAGCGACTCCATCTTGATAATCTCGGCGCCCAGGTCAGCCATCAGCTTGGTACAGTACGGCCCAGCCCAGATGCGGGAAAGGTCCAGCACCCGATAATTCCTCAGCGGCTGGATTGTAGCAGCGGTCAAGGCGTCTACCCTGCGGCCCCATTGAGCTTGCCGGAGATGATACCCGTGGAGGCAAGTTCATCCACTCGAGCCGCATCCAGGCCCAGCCAGTCCGACAGCACCGACGCCGTGTGCTCCCCGTACAGCGGAGCCCGGCGGAACACCCAGGCATCAGCGCCGGGTTCACAGGAGATGGGCGCTCCCGGATAGCTCAGTGTCCCTGCCGCTGGATGCTCAAGGTTCACGAAGTAACCGCGTTCCACCAGTTGCTCCATCTCCAGGATGTCCTTCATCGTGGCGACGAAGCTGAACCCGAGTCCGCTCTCCTGGCCTGCCTTGAAAATGTCGACCTTGTCGTGCTCGATGAGCCATGGAAGCATCAGGGCATCAATCTCGTCCGCATTCTCTTGTCTCCCGCGCCTCGATGCGAAACGGGGATCAGCCAGTTCCTCGCGCTCCATGATCCGCGCCACCTCCGGCCAGCGGTGGTCCGGGCCCGCAATTATACCCACATGCCCATCCTGGCTCGGATAGATTCCCCACGCAGCCCGGCCGTAGCCCCGGTTACCGACGCGGGTGTACTCCTGCCCGGAATAGCTGTACTGCATCAGCGCGTTCTCGAGGATGTTGGTGGCATACTCAGCGATGGAGACGTCGATCTGTTGCCCCGCGCCGGTCTCCTCGGCATACATCAGGGCAGCCATTGTCGCTGCGAAGGCGTTCTGTCCGGCTCCCAGCTGGGCGAGCGGCGCTCCCTCTTTCAGCGGCTCCTGGTCCGGTTCGCCGGTAGATGTTCATCAGCCCGCCCAGTGGCATACAGGTTCGCCTCAGCGGCGCGCCAGTCACGGTACGGCCCCGTCTGGCCATAGTTGCTGATTGACGTAACTACTAGCGCCGGATTGACTCGGCGCAACTCCCTCATTCCAAGACCAAGCCCGTCCAGCGTTCCCGGCGCGAAGTTCTCAACCAGGATGTCCGCCTTGGCGGCCATTTCCAGGGCCAACTGTCGCCCCTGCTCCGACTTGAGATCCAACGCCAGGCTGCGCTTGCCAACGTTGAGGTACAGGTGCCACGCGCCGTCTTCCACAGGTTCGTTGCCGTAGTCGCGGTAAACGTCGGGACGTGCCGTAAACGGGCCCATGCGACGCATCGCGGATCCCCACTCGGAAGGCGTTCCACCTTCACTACATCCGCGCCCAGGCCGGCCATCAGGCGAGTACAGTACGGCCCGGCAACATAATGGGTCAGGTCCAATACCCTGACCCCTTCCAGTAATCCTGCCATAGCCGAAATTGTTGCACCCACTACGACCGATTGCAACCGGGCTCCCTGCACCGCCAGGCCAAACGCAAGTTGGCAGTTTGGATGTCTCGTAACCTTGCGCAATCGGCACGTCCTCCCGTTACTTTCAATGATCTTACTGACAGAAGCCCCTTGCAAACACTCATGACACACCGATACAATGTGACCATGTGTTCGAAAAAGCGTCCTCGGCGCCTGTACAGTCCTCGCTGCATCTTGCCCGGTGCCGGCGGAAATCCGCAGAGGCATGGCCTGCCCTGCCGACAGAAAAAGCAGGAATGGGACCAAATGGGACGGAAATTGAAAAAAATCCATTCCGCCTGAAAGCTGGGTCCCCCTCACAGCTACGAAAACGCACCTTTGGGGAGTGCAAAAGACCCCAAAATGGGACAAGATGGGAAAATATGGGACTGCGTGGGAAAAATCCTGTCCCACCTCTCCCACCAGAGCTGGGAAATCTGCCCGTCTCACCGCCGCCACATCGGTCGACTGTCCGACCCGAACCTTTTGTCTCCTTGGTACTGCCAGTTTCCGCCTCCCCTCCTGTCCGTAGGCTCGATAGTCCCGGAACGGCCGGCAAGATTTCTCAGCCGGTGCTGCCGTTCACCCACGTCTTTTCCAGCGAGGGCGCATTACCACAAAGGCAAATGGTCCTGATATCCAGCCTGTTGGCCACGAAGTAGGGTTCCTTGGGAAATCCCTTTCAGGCGCCTCAGAAACATATCTTGCAGAATGGTCGACTTCCTGGCTATTGAGATTACCTTGTCCTGCCAACGCCCGTCTTTGTGGTATTCTGCCCGCAATCAAAGACTTGGAGTGTGGTATCAATGGAACGCCCCATTTTTCAGCCGGTCGGCACGCCGGTGGAGGAGTTGGACACCCCCGCACTGGTAGTTGACCTGGACTTGATGGAGCGAAACATACAGGCCTACCACGGCTATGTCGACGGGACGCCGGTAACGATTCGCCCGGTGGTGACCAGCCACCTCTGCCCGCAGGTGGCGCGCCGCCAGTTGGCCGCTGTCGCCGCCAGGGGCATCGCCGCCACGACCCTGGGAGAGGCCGAGGTCTTTGCCGCCTCTGGATTCGCCGACATCCTCGTCGCCAACCAGATCGTTACGGCGTCCAAGATTCGCCGCCTGTGCGCCCTGGCTTCCCAGGCAAGAGTCAGCGTCGCCGTGGACAGCGCCGCCAATGTGGCCCAACTGTCCGCCGCCGCAAATTCTGCGGGTGTCGAGCTTGGGGTGCTGGTCGAAATCGAAGCCGGCACGGGCCGCTGTGGTATTGCCCCCGACGCCGAGGCAGTCGCCCTCTCTCACGCACCGTGAGGGACGCCGACGGGTTGGTTTTCAGGGGCATCATGGCCAACGTTCCCGGGCCCGAGGGCGACGACCCCGATTCCCAAGCCAGGCAGACCCGCGAGCGGTTGCAGGTCGCCGTTGATGCCAAGGATCTTATGGAGAGCGCGGGCCTGTCGGTCCCCGAAGTCAGCGTCGGCGGCGCCCATTGCTACACTGCGGTCAGAGATCTCCCCGGGATAACCGAGGTTCGCGCCGGACGCTATCCCCTCATGGACGTACGCCTGCAGTCCCACCTTCCCGATCTGTCGCTGGCAGCAATGGTACTGGCCACCGTTATTAGCCATCCGGTGCCTGAAATCGCCGTGCTTGACTCGGGGCACAAGGCCACCGGCCCGGACAACGGCCGCCCGGTCCTCCAGGGCGTGGAGGGCGGCTTCGCTGCCCGCTTCAGCGCAGAGCACGGTATCGTGGAACTCGAGAGTGGGGCGGAAGGCGCGTTGGCGCCCGGCGAAGTGGCTCGACTGGCCCCGTGGGAGTTGGCATCCACTATAAACCAGTACGACTTCATCCGCGCCGTGCGAAATGGCAGGCTGGAGGGCTACTGGCCCTTATCCGCCCGCGGCCGGTTTGCCTCTAAAAGCAATTCATAAGATGCCATTCATCACTAAAGTAGAAACTATCTCAAAAAGGTATTAGTGTGAGAAGGAGAACACAAAGGCGGTGGCGTTAAGATAGGGGAAATCTGTGTGGTGGTAGATGATGGGAAAGAGCGAGTCCCTGCCAACGATCTGGGAAATACCGGATGATCTGTGGCAGCGAATTGAACCGGTGATTTTGGAGTTGGACCCACCCAGGGGAAGGGGCGCAAACGGGTGGACCAGCGGAAGATGCTGGAGGGCGTCATATTCCGATGCGCAGTTCCTGCCAATGGAACCGCTTGCCCAAGGAGTTGGGGGATGACAGCACCATCCACCGGACCTTCCAGCGTTGGGTAGAGCGTGGGGTGCTGAGGGTATCTGGGCCGTCCTGATAGAAGAATGCCGGGAGTTGGACGGCTGTATATTGGGAATGGCAGTCCGCCGATTGCTCCATGGGAAAGGCGCGTTTTGGGGGGGCGCTATTGGACGCAATCCCACGGACCGTGGGAAGGCAGGAAGCAAGAAAAGCATCCTGGTCGACGGGGCCGGCGGGCCACTGAGCGTGGTGGTGGCCGGAGCTAATGTCCACGACACGAAACTCCTCAGGCCGACGCTGGAGAGCATAGTGGTGGACCGGCCGGAAGGCGTCCAGAACCTGTGCTTGGACAAGGGGTATGACAACCCCACAGGCCACCGAACCGTCGCCGACGCCGGATACCAGCCGCACATCCGGCGTATTGGCGAAGAGAAATTGGACCAATCGGGCGAGAAGACCCACCCAGCGCGGCGGTGGGTGGTGGAACGCACCCTGGGCTGGCTGTCCAAGTGCCGGGCGATACTGGTGCGCTACGACAAGAAGCCATCCAATTACCTGGGTCTGCTCCAACTGGCATGTGCCCTTATCTGGTACCGCCGTCATGGAGCTCGCTATTTGAGAGAGGTTTTTTTAATAAGACGACCATTCCACCCTGATCCTCACTCTTCCAGGGATAAGAGAACGGAGTAAAGTGGAGTGTAGTAACCGGTGATGATAGACAGCCAGACACCACTGCCAGGCACGCCCATGCAGGACCTCGACACCCCATGCCTTGTGCTGGACCTCGACGCTCGACAACAACAGGACGTCATTGAAGATTACTACCGCGGACCGTCCCAGTAAGCTGTCTGGTGGCCACAGCCAACGAGACCACAAGACGCGCACACGCCTGAGACACGGCAGAGCACAATCGCCATTACAGCAAAGGCCACGCATCGACAGTCGCGGTGGCAACGATCGGCGGGAGTTTGTGGCGGCCAAGGTCGCGAAGGCCGAGGTAACTTGGTGCACGGCCCTGGCGCGCACCCCCCAGGTGTCATACACACCATGCGCAGGTCGTCGGAGACCCTGAAAAATACAGCCGCTCTCTGCTCTCTGGCCGGACAGGCCGAGGTGATGGTCGCCTGCGACAGCCCGGACAATGCCCGCGCCCTCTCGCAGGAGGCGGCGGCCCAGGGCGTCGATCATTGGTTGTTTGTTATCGAGGTCGAAACAGGGATGGACGCGCTGCGGCTACAGGACTTACAGCAGGGAGGCTCCCTGGCCCCACGAGATCGATTAAATGCAGGGCCGTTAAGCTTCGGGGCATAGGAGTCACCAGGTCATCCCCTCCATTTGCCCGGGACCGGGGGCAGAAGGACCCGCGTCATCGAGGGAAAAACCGCGTCATCAAGGGACCACCCCCGTACCAACCCGTTATCGAGAGTCAGGGACGCAACGTTGAGTCCGGCCTGCCCTCGAAATAGTCTCAAACGGCGAGACCTGGAGCTACACGCTACGATGCGTGGCCGGCGGGAGATAGACGGGGTGAAAACGAGATTCAGGCGGCAGCTACATGATTATGGAGGCCCACTACGAATACATGACCGAGTTCAGCTACGCCGCCAAGGTGTTGACAACCGTTATCAGCACACCGCGGACGGGGGTTGCAATCGGCGATGCTGGTTCACGGGCCGTCAGCACCTTGCGCTGGGTGAACAGACGGTGGACGGTGCCCCGGTTCGTGGAGGTGGATGGAGTCGAGGACGCGACCATGCTGTCTTCAAAACTGACCGACGGAGCTCTCTCAAGGTGGCGCCAGGTGTTGCGATACCCGGGCCAGAAGGACGCAATGGTCAGCCATGGGAAACCGCTTTTCGTCGGCCTTACGCGACGGCAGGTCGAGGCCATCTGGGAATCCAGGCCCGCGGCCTGCCACAGCTAGAGCCCGATAGTAGATTCCCCATTACGAGGGGACTTCCAGATTGATGAGGAGACACGGCAAACAAGGCCCAAACCCAGTCGTCC
>CASHTH010002187.1:0-48446 GCA_030341885.1 Geodia barretti
GTGTCGCGTGCGGACCTTCGGTGGCGGCGTCGGCGAGCGCAGCGGAGCTGTCTCGCGGGGAGGGCGTTCGATCTGGCGGACGACGGTGGCAACGTCGGCGATCGCGGGGCCTCGGCGACGACGCTGCGCTACTACCGCTCGTGCGGACGCGGCGATCGCGCCCGGGACACCGAGTGGGAACGGACCCGGTGCGGCGCTCGCGCGCGCAGTCGATCGCGCGGTCGTTGTCGCGTCGTCGCGTCCGACGGCGCCCGCACCTACCGCTACGGGCATGCGCGTGACGCGTGGCGGAGAGACGAACACCGCGAACACCTGCTCGCGGCTCGTGGCGGTGACGGTTCGGGAGCCGCCGCCGCGCCGGACCTGCGGTGACGGCTGACGCTGAGCGATGCGGCCTGACCGAGATCGTTCAGTCTGAACGCCGCGGTGCGCAACCGGGGCGGCGCGTGCGTCGGCGACGACGCTGCGCTACACTCGCCGCTCGCGGACGCGGCGATCGCGACAACCGACTCGCTGGTGGAATACGGACGCCGTGGGCAGCGCTGCCGCCTCGAGTCGAGCGCGGAGTCGTCCGCGCTGACGGCGCCGTCGACGGGCGTGGCCCGTACTACTACGCGTCGCCTGCGTGGACGCGTGGAGGCGAGTCGACGCGACGGCCACTGCTCGTCGCCGGGGTCAGGCTGCTGACTGGTCGGAGCCGGCCGGCCGTCGCCCGGCCCCGGACCTCGAGGTCGGGGCGTCCGACGGTGACGGACGCCGAGCGGGCGCGGGCAGTGGAATCGTTTGCACGCTTGTCGGCCACGGTGACGAACGCGGGCGCACGGCGCGGCGGCGCGACGTACGCTGCGCTACCGCCGCTCGGCTGGACGCGGCGATCGGCGACATCGGTGATACGCGGGTGGAACGGAACGCGGTGTGCACCGCTGGCGCTCTGATTCGAGTCGCTGATTCGGTCGCTGCTGATCGGCGCCGACGACGGCTGGCACGTACTACTACGGCGGCCTGCGTGGACCGGTGTGACGAGTCGAACGCGACGGACACACTGCTCTCGTCGCCGTCAGGCTGGACCGTGTGGATCCGACGGGTGCCGCGACGCGCCCGGCCCCGGACCTGTGAGGCTCAAGGGCGCCGACGGTGGACGACCGAGCCTGTAGCGCCGAATCGTTCAGCGCTGTCGGCGACGGTGAGCGCACGCGGGCGACGGCGCGGCGGCCGGCGACGACGCTGCGCTACTACCGCTCGCGCGCGACGCGACGATCGCGACGAAGGACGCGCCGGTGGGGCCGGACGCGGTGATGCGCTGCCGCCGTCCGGTTCGATGCGCTGGATCGCTCGCGCTGACGGCGCCGACGACGCGGGCACGTACTACTACGGGGCGTGCGTGGACGCGGTGGAGGGCGAGTCGGACGCGACGGACAACTGCTCGTCGCCGGTCAGGCTGGACGTGGCGGAGCCGGCGGTCCCGCGACCCGGCCCCGGACCTGGAGGTCGGTGCGCCGACGGTGGACGACGCGAGCGTTGCGCCGGGGGAATCGTTCACGCTGTCGGCGACGGTGTCGAACGCGGGCGACGGCGCGGCGGCGGCGACGACGCTGCGCTACCACCGCTCGGAGAACGTCGCGATCGCGACGTCGGACGCCGAGGTCGGCGCGGCGGGTGTGCCGGCGCTGGCGGCGGGGGGCGTCGAGACGCGGTCGCTGGAGCTGACGGCGCCGCCGACGGCGGGCACCTACCACTACGGCGCGTGCGTGGACGCGGTGCCGGAGGAGTCGGCGACGGCGAACAACTGCTCGTCGGCGGTGACGGTGACGTGACGGTGCGCGAGGCGACGCGGGCCCGACCTTGCGGTGGTGTCTGTGTGCGGCCCGTCGTGTCGGTGTTGCCGGGGGATGAGATCAGGTGGTGCGCCGTCCGCAACGTTAAAGCAGACGCGGACGCGCCGAGACGTGGATCGGCTGTGTCCCGTTCGAGACCGCGGCGGTTACGCCGTCGATGAGATTCTGTCTGCGCCATGTCCGTTTTGGCGTCGATGGCGGTTGGCGGCGCGCGAACCTTGTCGGTGGCTCCTCTGCCGGGGCCCGCGCAGGAGTGCACAAACTGACTGTGGTGAGCGCGATGAGCGGTTGGCTACACACGCGACCTTTGCTGGGCCTCTTGACGCGCGCGTCACCTCGGTGCACTTACCACTACGGGGCGTGCG
Source organism: Geodia barretti (assembly GCA_030341885.1). Lineage (NCBI taxonomy): Eukaryota > Metazoa > Porifera > Demospongiae > Tetractinellida > Geodiidae > Geodia > Geodia barretti. The sequence continues at coordinate 2,201 of CASHTH010002187.1, forward strand.
TGGACGCCGTGCCGCACGAGTCGGACACGACGAACAACTGCTCGACGGTGGCGGTGACGGTGCGGGAGCCGTCGGGGCGACCGGACCTGACGATCGTGGCGTCATCAAGCGGGGCCCTGCGAGTTGACGGCGACGGTGACCAACGTCGGTACCGGGAAGGTCGCAACACGGGCTGATCTGGCACCGCGTTGGCGGTGGGCGACGCAGATGTCCGTTGGGAGGTGTCGCCGCTCCACCCGGGGCAGCAGGACGTCATCGTGTCGCTATCGAGTAGTTCCGGGGAGCTACTACGGGTGCGTTGATGCCCCGCCGACGAGACGGTCACCGACAACAACTGCTCCGAGACAGTCGAGGCGAGGTGACAGCACATTGACGCTGCGGACCGGGGAGGAGTGTCGCCGCCGGCCGCGCTGCAAGGCGCTCGGCGGGCAGCCGCGGTTCGTGGGCGAGTTCACGACCGGGCATCGGCGGGGCGAGTGGCCGCGGCGGGTTCGTGATGGCGCGGTTCGAAGCGCGGCGCTGAGGAACGGGGAGCGGAACATGAGTGGAGCAAACGTGGTCCTGAGGGGCGGTCGCGCGGAGGCGGAGACCTCGACGGTGGTCTTGACGAGGACCGGGTGCCGGCGGGTTCGCCGCGCCGCCGTCGCATGGTCGAGGTGGCATGTGTTGGCGTGGTTGCCCGCGGCGGCATTGGGGATGGCGGCCTGGGGCGCGGAGGAGCGCACACGGTGCCGTACGTGCCGTCGGCGGCGTGCGGAGGGGCACGCGGGCGTGGTGCGGATCGAGAGCCGTCGGCGGTTCCGGGCGAGGTCCGGTCGTGGCGGTGGACGACGCGGGCCAGCGAGTGGAGGCGGGTCGGCTGACGCTGGGCGCGAGGCGGCGGTCGAGTTCGAGATCGATGCGCTGGAGTCGGGAACGCGGCGCTGGGTCTGACGGGGACGGGGCCGGGCCAGGGCGACTGGCGTCTGGAGCTGACGACGGAGCTGGACATCGAGGCGCGGGCGTACGCGCGCGTCGGAGGGTTTTCTGACGGCGCTGCACGACGCGGCGCTGGTGGCGGGCGAGGTCGAGCTGCCGCTGTTCCACCCCGGCGGCGAGCGCGGCCGCGCAGCGTGCTGCGGCTGGCGAACGCGGGCGGCGAGCGTGCGACGGTGACGGTGGGCGGCGTCGACGACGCGGGCATGCGGGCGGAGAGGTGACGGTGGAGCTTGGGGGCGTGGGAGTCGCGCGGCTACACGGCGTCGGAGCTGGAGAGCGGGTCGGCGGCGGGTCTTTCGGGATCGCTGGGTGACGGCGCCGGCAAGTGGCGGCTGTTTCTGGAGGCGGAGCGGGGATCGGCGTACGCGACGAACCTGCTGCTGGACGGATCGGTGTTGTCGAGCGTGCCCGGGGGCATGTCGCGGGGCTCGGCGGCCTGCACCGGGTGTCGCTGTTCCCGTCGGCGTCGGACGGCGCGGGACGGCGCGGCGTGGTGCGGGTGGTGAACCGGTCGCCGGAGTCGGCGGAGGTCGAGATCGACGCGTTCGACGCGACGGACCGCGCCTACGAGAGGTTGCGGCTGTCGCTGGGCGGGGACTCGTCGGAGCAGTTCGACTCGACGGACCTCGAGCAGGGCAGTTCGGAGAAGGGTCTCGAGGGAAGCACGGGATCGGGCGAGGGCGACTGGTGGCTGGAGCTGACGAGCGGGTCGGACATCGAGGTGCTGTCGTACGTGGACACGGCGACGGGTCCGCTGTCGGCGTTGCGCGGCGCGGCGGGAGTCGAGACGGATGCGGGGATGCGCTACGAGGCGGTGCTGCTGTCGGGCGCGGCGGGCGAGCTGCGGCTGCTGAACGCGGGCGGCGAAACGGTCGCGGTGCGCGTGTCGGGGACGGACGACGCGGGCGCTCGGGAGGCGCGGCGGAGTTGACGCTTGCGCCGTGGGCGTCGCGGACGCTGACGCGGGAGGCGCTCGAGGAAGGCGAAGCGGGGCTGCGCGGCGCGCTGGGCGCGGGGACCGGGAGCTGGCGGCTGCGCCTGGAGGCGGACGGCGAGATCGATGTGCTGAGCCTGGTGCGCGGCGCGGGCGGGATGCTGTCGGACGTGTCGCGGCGGGGGCGGCCCGCGGGCGCGCCGCCGCGCACGGACGTGATCGACGCGGCGGTGTCGCGTGCGGACCTTCGGGTGGCGGCGTCGGCGAGCGCAGCGGAGCTGTCGCCCGGGGAGGCGTTCGAGCTGGCGGCGACGGTGGGCAACGTCGGCGATCGCGGGGCGTCGGCGACGACGCTGCGCTATTACCGCTCGGCGGACGCGGTGATCGCGACCGGGGACACCGAGGTTGGGAACGGCGCGGTTGGCGCGCTTGCTCCGGCGGGCGCGGTCGCAACGTCGTTGGCGCTCGTCGCGCCGACGGCGCCCGGCACGTACCACTACGGGGCGTGCGCGGACGCGGTGGCGGAGGAGACGAACACGGCGAACAACTGCTCGGCGGCGGTGGCGGTGACGGTTCGGGAGCCGCCGCGGCGGCCGGACCTGGCGGTGACGGCTACGTGAGCGATGCGGCGCTGGAGCCCGGGGAGTCGTTCGGTCTGCGGCCACGGTGCGCAACCGGGGCGCGCGCCGGGGGCGGCGGCGACGACGCTGCGCTACCACCGCTCGGCGGACGCGACGATCACGACACGGACTACGCGGGTGGGAACGGACGCGGTGGATGCGCTGGCCGCCTCGGTTCGAGCGCGGAATCGATCGCGCTGACGGCGCCGACGACGGCGGGCACGTACTACTACGGGCGCCTGCGTGGACGCGGTGGAGGGCGAGTCGGACACGACGGACAACTGCTCGTCGCCGGTCAGGCTGGACGTGTCGGAGCCGACGGCCTCGGACCCGCCGCCCCGTGCCCCGCCCCGCCCCGCCCCGGACCTGGAGGTCGGGACGCCGACGGTGGACGACGCGAGCCTGCGCCGGGGGGATCGTTCACGCTGTCGGCGACGGTGGCGAACGCGGGCGACGGCGCGGCGGCGGCGGCGACGCTGCGCTACTACCGCTCGGCGGACGCGACGATCACGACATCGGACGCGCAGGTGGGAACGGACGCGGTGGATGCGCTGGCCGCCTCCGGTTCGAGCGCGGAATCGATCGCGCTGACGGCGCCGCCGACGGCGGGCAGCTACCACTACGGCGCGTGCGTGGACGCGGTGCCGGAGGAGTCGGCGACGTCGAACAACTGCTCGGCGGGCGGTGACGGTGACGGTGACGGTGCGCGAGCGGACGCCGGGGCCGGACCTGGCGGTGGTGTCTGTGAGCGGGCCCGTCGAGTCGGTGTTGCCGGGGGAGTGGATCGGGTTGGTGGCGACGGTCCGCAACGTTGGCGACGCGGACACGCCCGAGACGTGGATCGGCTTGTCCCGGTCCCGTTCGGAGGACGCGGCGGTTACGCCGCTGTCGGATGAGATTCTGCGCCATTCCGGTTTTGGCGCGATGGCGGTTGGCGACACGCGGACCTTTCGGTGGCCTCTCGTGTCCGGGGCCCGCGCAGGAGGGCACATACCCTGTCCGCTACTGGGTGAGCGCGATGGCGGTTGGCGACACGCGAACCTTTAGCTGGCCTTTGAGGGCGCCGTCAACCTCGGGCACGTACCACTACGGGGCGTGCGTGACGCCTGCGGACAGAGTGCGATGCGACGCGTACACACCTGCCATCGGCGGCCGTGGAGGTGGAGGTGGTCGAGCCGACGATACCGCCGGACCTGGCGGTGGTGGCGGTGGTGGCGAGCGCGCCCGCCGAGTCGGTGTTGCCGGGGGAGACGATCACGTTGCGGGCGACGGTACGCAACGTTGGCGCCGCGGACGCGCTCAAGCGCGGATCGGCTTGTACCGTTCGGAGGACGCGGCGGTCTCGCCATCGGATGACAGACTGCGCCATGACATCGTGAGGGCGATGGCGGTCGGCGACACGCGGACCTTTAGCTGGCCTGTGACGGTGCCGACGGAGGTGGGCACCCACTACTACGGGGCGTGCGTGTACGCCGTGCCGTACGAGTCGGACACGTCGAACAACTGCTCGACGGTGGCGGTGACGGTGCGGGAGCCGTCGGGGCGACCGGACCTGACGATCGTGTCGTCAAGCGGCGGGCCCTGCGAGATGACGGCGACGGTGAGCAACGTCGGTACCGGGAGGTCGGTGTTGACGCGGCTGGGCTGGCGCCGCGTCGGTGAGCAACGCATCCGGCGTTGGGAGGTGTCGCCGCTCCAGCCGGGGCAGCAGGACGTCACGGTGTGGGATGCCGTAGATCCGGGGAGCTACTACGCGTGCGTTGATGCCCCGCCGGGCGAGACGGTCACCGACAACAACTGCTCCGAGACAGTCGAGGTGACAGCACATTGACGCTGCGGACCAGGGAAGGTGTGTCGCCGCGGGCTGCGCCACGAGGCGCTCGGCGGGCAGCCGCGGTTCGTGGGCGAGTTTTCCGATCGGGCATCGGCGGGGCGATAGCCGCGGCGGGTTCGTGATGGCAACGGTTCGAAGCGCGGCGTTGAGTACCGGGGAGCGGAACATGAGTGGAGCAAACGTGGCCCCGAGGGGCGGTCGCGCGGAGGCGGAGACCTCGAAGGTAGTCTTGACGAGGATGGGGCGCCGGCGGGTTCGCCGCGCCGCCGTCGCATGGTCGAGGTGGCATGTGCTGGCGTGGCTGCCCGCGGCGGCATTGGGGATGGCGGCCTGGGGCGCGGAGGAGGCGCACACGGTGCCGTACCTGCCTTCGGCGGCGGCGGAGGGGCACGCCGGATTGGTTCGGATCGAGAGCCGGTCGGCTCGCCCAGGCGAGGTTCGCGTGGTGGCGGTCGACGACGCGGGCCGGCGAGTGGAGACGGGTCTGCTGACGCTGGGCGCGAAGGCGGCGGTCGAGTTCGAGATCGATGCGCTGGAGTCCGGGAACACGTCGCTGGGTCTGACGGGGACGGGCCCCGGGGAAGGCGACTGGCGTCTGGAGCTGACGACGGAGCTGGACATCGAGGCGCGGGCGTACGCGCGCGCGGAAGGTTTTCTGACGGCGCTGCACGACGCGGGCTGGTGGCGGGCGATGTCGAGCTGCCGCTGTTCCACCCCGCGGCGAATCGCGGGCCGCGCAGCGTGTGCGTCTGGCGAACGCGGGCGGCGAGCTTGCGACGGTTGACGGTGGGCGGCGTCGACGACGCGGGACATGCGGGCGGAGAGGTGACGGTGGAGCTGGGGGCGTGGGAGTCGCGCGGCTCACGGGCCAGTCGGAGCTGGAGAGCGGGTCGGCGGCGGGTCTTTCGGGATCGCGGGTGACGGCCGCCGGGCAAGTGGACGGCTGTGTCTGGAGGCGGAGCGGGGATCGGCGTACGCGACGAACCTGCTGCTGGACGATCGGTGTTTGTCGAGCGTGCCCGGGGCATGTCGCGGCGGCGTCGGCGGCCTGCACCGTGTGTCGCTGTTTTTCGTCGGCGTCGGACGGCGCGGGACGGACACGCGTGGTGTCAGGGTGGGGAACCGGTCGCGCGAGCCGCGGAGGTCGGATCGACGCGTGCGACGCGACGAGAGACACGGGCCTACGAGCAAGGTGCGGCTGTCGCTGGGCGGGCACTCGTAGGAGCAGTTCGACTCGACGACCTAGCGAGCAGGCAGTTCGGGGAAGGTCTCGAGGGAGCACCGGGATCGGGAGAGGGAGACTGGTGGCTGGAGCTTGACGAGCGGGTGCGGACATCGAGGTGCGTTGTCGTGCGTGGACACGGCGACGGCCGCTGTCGGGAGTTGAGCGGCACGGCGAGTGTGAAGACGGACTGAGCGGGGATGCGCTATACGAGCGCGGTGATGCTGATGTCGGTCGGGCGTCGCGGCGAGCCGCGGCTGCTGAACGCGGGCGGCGCGGAGGTGGAGGTGCGCGTGTCGGGTACGGACGACGCGGGCGCGCCGGGCGGCGAGGCGGAGTTGACGCTGGCGCGTGGGCGTCGCGGACGCTGACGCGGGAGGCGTCGATGAAGGCGCGAAGCGCGCGCGAGGCGCGACTACGGGAGCGAAGCGTGTGGGAAACGCGGCTGAGCGTAGCGCCACAGTGAGTCTAGGCAAAAGGTACAAATAGAGTAAAGTAAAGTCGACGAGAGATCGATCGTGCTGAGCCTGGTGCGCGGCGCGGGGCGGGGTGCTGTCGGACGTGTCGCGCGCCGGGGGCGGCCCGCGGGTGCGCGCCGCGCGCACGGACGTGATCGACAGCGCCGGGTAGTAGCGTGCGGAGCGGGACCTTCGGGTGCGCGACGTCGGCGAGCAGCAAAAGCGGAGCTGCCGCCCCGGGCGGGGAGCGTTCGAGCTGGCGGCGACGCAACAGGTCGCGTGATCGCGGGGCGTCGGCGACGACGCCGCGCTACCACGCTCGCGCGACGCGACATCACGCCGGGGACACCGAGGTCGAGCACGCGACCGGTGGCGGCGCTCGAGGCAGGCGCAGCGATCGCGCGGTCGTGTCGCTCGTCGCGCCGACGGCGCACGGCACTACGCTACGAGTGCGCGAACGCAGGTGGCGGAGGAGACGAACACACGGCGAACAACTGCGCGCGGCCGCGTGGCCGGAGGTGGACGGTGCGGGAGCCGAGCCGCGTCGGCGGACCGGCGGTGACGGCGTCGTCGAGCGATGCGGCGCTGGAAGCCCGGGGAGTCGTCCAATCGCGGGCCACGGTGCGCAACCCGGGGGACGTCGCCGGGGCTTCGGCGGCGACGCTGGCTACCACCGTATTCGGACGCGACGATCTCGACAACGGAGCGCAGGTGGGAACGGACGCGGGTGGACCGCTGGCCGCCTCCTTTTTTCGCCGCCCAGAGACGAGCCTCGGCTCTTGTCGTAGAACGGGCCCCCCCCGCGACGTGACCCCACCTCGGGCAACTTAACTAATACGGTCACCAGCGTTCGTATCTGTGTTGACCGGTTGGAGGAGGAGACGGAACCCACGAGAAAAATGCTCGGCGGCGGGTGGCGGGGGTTTCGACGGTTTAGGGAGCAGCCGCCGCGGGCGGACCTGGCGTATGACGGCGACGCTGAGCGATGCGGCGCTGGAGCCCGGGGATAGTTCAGTTCTGAACGCGCGGTGCGCAAGGGGCGGCGCGGGGGGGCGGCGGCCGACGGACGCTTGCGCCGCCTACCACGCTCGGAGGCCGCGACGATCACGGACATCGAGATACGCGGGTGGGGGGAACGGGACGCGGTGGATGCGATGGTTCGGCCTCCGGACGAGCGCGGAATCGATCGCGCGACGGCGCCGTCGACGGCGGGCATCTACTACACGGGGCGTGCGTGGGACGCGGGGGGTGGACGGGCCGAGTCGAACAAGCGACAACTGCTTCGTCGGCGTTCGGGCTGGACGTGGCGGAACCGGAACGGTCCCGGATCCGCCCCGGACCTGGAGGTCGGGGCGCCGACGGTGCGACGACGCGAGCCTGGAGCCGGCGGGGATCGTTCATGCTGTGGGCGACGGTGGCGAACGCGGGCGCGCCGCGCGCAGGCGACGACGCTGCGCTACACCGCTCGGCGGCTCGCGACGATCACGACATCGGCTAGCGCAGGTGGAACGGACGCGGTGGAGCGGCGCTGGCCGCCTACGGTTCGATGCGCGGAAATTCGATAGCGCTGACGGCGCCGACGACTCCCTCGGAGGCGTACCGATTACGACGGCGCCTGCGTTCGACGCGTGGAGGGCGAGTCGGACGCGACCGACAATCTGCTCGTCGCCGAGTCAGGCTGGACGTGGCGGAGACCCGACGGTCCCGGACCCGCCCCGGACTGAGGTCGGGACGCCGACGGTGGAACGACGCGAGCCGGCGCCGGGGGATTCGTCTCAGCGCGGTCGGCGCGGTGAAGCGACGACGGCGACGGCGCGGCGGCGGCGACGACGACGCTGCGCTACCACCAAGCTCGGCGAAACCGAACGTCAGTGATCGGCGAAGTCGGAAGTCGAGCTCGGCGCGGAGGGTTGTGCCGGCGCTGGCGGCGTGGGGCGTGAGACGCGGTTCTCGCTGGAGCTGACGGCCCGCCGGCGGGCGGGCAGATACCACTACGGCGGCGTGCGTGGACGCGTGCGGAGGAGTAGGAGGACGTCGAACAACTGATCGTCGGCGGTGCGGTGACGGGGCGCGAGCCGACACGCCAGGCGGGCGCGGATCCTGGCGGTGAGTCTGTGGCGGGCCCCCCGTCGAGTACGGTGTTGCCGGGGGAGAGGATCGGGTTGGTGGCGACGGTACGCAGGCGGTTGGCACCCGCGGACGCGCCGAGACGTGGATCGGATTGTCCCGTGCGTGAGGGACGCGGAGGGTTACGCCCGTCGATGAGATCTGCGCCATTCCCGGTTTAGCGCGATGGCACGGTTGGCGAACGCGAAACCTTTAGATGGCTCTCGTGCCGGGGCCCGCGCAGGAGGGCACCTACCCTGTCCGCACTGGGTGAGCGCGATGGGCGTGTTGGCGGACCGCGAACCTTAGCTGGGCCTTTGGACGGCGCCGTTAACCTCTGCACGTACCACTACGGGGCGTGCGTGGGGACGCAGTGCCGCACCCCCGAACGGTGGCGGGACCCGACGAACAACTGCTCGACGGTGGCGTCAAAGGTGAGGGAGAAGTGGGGGAGGACGGACCTGAAGATGAGTTGGAGTAATCGAGAGGGTCAATGCGAGTTGGTGGCGACGGGGTGACCAACGTCGGTACCGGGAGGTCGGTGCAACACGCGGCTGATCTGGCACCCCGTTGGCGGTGGGGAAAGTTTCGGTCGGGATGTGTCGCCGCTCCACCCGGGCGGCGTCACCAAAGGGAATATGTCGATCTTCGGGAGCTACTATGGTACGGGTGCGGTTGATTTTTTTTTTTTTTGTTTTTTTTGCCCCGCAGGGCGAGACGGTCACCGACAACCAATGCTCCGAGACAGTAAGCGGTGACAGCCACATTGGACGTGGGAACAGGGAAGGAGTTCGGCGCGGGGGTGCGTTTACGAGGAGTCGCGGGCAAGCAGCGGTTTAGTGGGCGAGTTTTCGATGGGCATCGGTCGGCTGTGGAGGGGCAGCGGAGGGGGGTTAGTGATTTGGCGCGCGTTGGTTCGAAGCGCAGGCGCTGAGGAAGGGGAGCGGAATATGAGTGGAGCAAAGATGGTCCTGCCGGGCAGTCCCGCGGAGGCGGAGACTTCGACCGCGGTCTTGACGAGGAGACCGGGTGCCGGCGGGGTCGTGATGGCGCAGTCGGATGGTCGACGTGGGGTCGTGTTCGCGGTTTGTTGTCGGTCGGGTTGTCGGGATGCCTGCCTGGGAGCGCGGAGGAGGGACGAACACGGTGGCCGTACGTGCCGTCGGCTCGTCGGAGGGCCGCGCGGGCGTGGTTCGGATCGAGAGAGCCGGTCGTGCGGGCGAGGTCCGGATATGGCGGTGGACGACGCGGGCCAGCGACTGGAGGCGGGTCGTCTGACGCTGGGCGCGAAGGCGGCGCGGTTCGGTTCGAGATCGATGCGCTGGAGTCGGGAAACCACGTCGCTGGGTCTGACGGGGACGGGCCCGGGGAGCGACTGGCGTCTGGATGCTGACGACGGAGCTGGGACATCGACGGCGGCGGGCGTACGCGCGCGTTCGGAGGGTTTCTGACGGCGCTGCGCACGACGCGGCGCTTGGATGTGGCGGGCGAGGTCGAGCGCTGCGCTGTTCCACCCGGGCGGCGACTGCGCGGCGCAGCGTGCTGCGGCTGGGCGAACGCGGGCGGCGAGAGGAGGCGACGGTGGCGGTGCGGGCCGGCGACGACGCGGGCCGCGAGGGCGGTCGATTGACGGCGGAGTTGGCGGCGTGGCGGTGGAGGCGCGCGGCTACACGGGTCGGCGGCGCTGGAGAGCGGATCGGCGGCGCGGCTTTAGGGATCGCGGGCGACGGCAGCCGGCAAGTGGCGGCTGTTTTGGAGGCGGAGCGGGGATCGGCGTACGCGACGCGAACCTGCTGCTGACAGGATCGGTGTCGTCGAGCGTGGCCGGGGGGAATATTCGCGGGGACCCGGGGGCGGCAACGTGGTCGCGATGTGCCGATTTTACCGTCGGCGTGGACGGCCGCGGGCGGCGCGGCTTGGTTAGGTGGTGAACCGGTCGCCGGAGCGGGCAGGTCGAGATCGATGCGTTTTCGCCGCGACGGACCGACGCCACGAGAGGTTGGGCTGGCGCTCGGGGCGGGGGGGTCGTTCGGAGCATTCGACTCGACGGACTCGAGCAGAGCAGTGCAGTCAGGAGAAAGGGTGGTCTCGAGGGAAGCACGGGATCGGGCGGAGGGCCACTTGTGGCTGGAGCTGACGAGCGAGTCGGACATCGAGGTGTTCGTGCGTGGACCGCGGCGACGGGTCCGCTGTCGGCTGTGCGCGGCTACGGCGGGGAAGTCGAGCGGATTACCAGGGAGGCAGATAAGAGGAGCGAAGGGAGGGACGAAGGAGGGGGGCGAGGCAGGCCAGGCTGGAAAGAGGGAGGAGTAGAGAATGGAGAGGAAGGATAGAGGGTGAGGGCCGTAGGCGAAAGAACGATAAGGGAGATCAGGGAGGCGAGAGGAGGTGACGATCGAGAAGGGGGGAGTAGAGGACGGAAGAGAGAGGAGCGAGAGGAGGCGAAGCGGGCGGACGAGAGAGATGGGAGAGGGGACCGGGAGCGGAGGCTGCGCCTGGCAGACGGACGGCGAATCGATGTGACTGAGCCCTGGTGCGCAGAGCGGGCGGGACGCGTCGGAAGTGTTCGAGGCGGGGGGCGGTGGCGGGCCCGCGGGCGCGCCGCAGCGCACGGAAGTGATCGACGAGGCGGGTGTTCGCGTGCGGACTTCGGGTGGCGGTGGGGCGAGCGAAGCGGAACTGTCGCCGGGGAGGCGTTGAGCTGAGGGCGACGGTGGGCAACGTCGGCGATCGCGGTGCGTGTAGGCGACGACGCTGCGCTTACGTCGGGCGGACGCTGGTGATTCGCGAAGGGGGGTATAAGTGGTGGGGGGATGCGGTCTTGGGCCGCTGCTCGCGGCGGCGCTGTCGATCGCGCGTGTTGTCGATGAGCGACGACGCGGCGCCCGGAATTACCGCTACGGGGCATGCGCGGACGCGGTGGCGTGTAGGAGACGAGGGACACGGCGAAAAAAATGCTCGGGGGTGGTGGTTTGGAGGTGTGGTGGTTAGGGAGGCCGAAGCGGCGGGCGGACTGGAGGTGACGGGGAGATGACGAGCGGCGCTGGAAGCCCGGGGGGGGGTCGTTCACGCTGTCGGCGACGGTGCGCAACGCGGGCGACGGGCGGGGCGGCGGCGACGACGCTGCGCTACCACCGCTCGGCGGACGCGACGATCACGACATCGGACACGCAGGTGGGAACGGACGCGGTGGATGCGCTGCCGCCTCGGGTGAGCGCGGATGTCGGTCCGGTACGGCTGCCGACGACGGCGGGCACGTACTACTACGGGGCGTGCGTGGACCGGTTGGAGGGCGAAGTCGGACGCGACGCGACAACTGCCTCGTCGCCGGTCAGCTGACGTGTCGAGCCGACGGCCCCGGTCCGGCCCCGCCTCCGAACCGGACCCGCCGCCCCCCGCCGGCCCCGGCCTAGGAGGTCGGGACGCCGACGGTGGGGAACGACGCGAGCCTGGAGCCGGGGGGAAATCGTTCACGCTGACGGCGACGTGGCGAACGCGGGGCGACGGCGCGGCGGCGGCGGCGATGCTGCGTACTCACCGCTCGGCGGACGGACGATTACGACACGGAACGCGCAGGTGGGACGGGAACGCGGTGGATGCGCTGGGGCCGCTTCCGGTTCGAGAGCGGTGAATAGATCGCGCTGACGGGCGCCGCGACGGCGGACATGATTACCACTACGGCGAGTGCGTGGAAGCGGTTGCCGGAGGAGTCGCGAGTGTCGAACAACTGATAGTCGGCGGTGACGTTTACGGTGCGCGGAGCGGACGATGGGCCGGACTTGGCGGTGGTGTCTGGAGCGGGCCCGTGAGTTTGGTGTTTCGGGGGGGAGTGGATCGGGGGTTGGTGCGACGGTACGCAGTTTGCGAGGGGACGCGCCGAGAGTGGATGGGCTTGTACTTTTCGGAGGGACGGCGGCGGTTTCGCCGTCGGATGAGATTATGGGCATTTCCGGTTTGGCGCGTTGGCGTGTTGGCGACACGGGACCTTTCGGTGGCCTTATGTGACGGGTGTCGCGCAGGAGGGTTGTGTTGGGTGGGGGGTGGGGTTGGGGTTTTTGTGGTTTGCGGCGGGGTCACCTTGGGCACTACTACTACGGGGCGTGTCGTGAAACTCGCTCGTGCCGCACGAGTCGGACACGTCGAACAACTGCTCGCGTGTGCAGGGGAGGGTGGTCGAGCCGACATCCGCCGGACCTGGCTGGTGTGCGAGCGGAGACCCGCTTGCGAGTCAGGGTGTTGCCGGGGGAGAGGACGATCACGTGCGGCGACGGTCCGCAACAGTGGCGCCGTTTCGATCCGCGCCTCGACGCGCGGATCGGCTTGTACGTTCGGACGGACTCGCGGCTCGCCATCGAGATCACAGACTGCCGCACTGACATCGTGAGCGCGATGGCGGTTGGCGACACGCGGACCTTTCAGCTGGCCTTGTGGACGGTGCGACGGACGGTGGGGCACCCACTACTCACGGACGGGGCTTTGTGCGTGACGCCGTGCGCACGCAGTTCGACACGTCGAACACAAATGCTCGACGATTGCCTCGGTGACGTGCGGAGCCGTCGGGGCGGACGGCGGCGGCCCTGTACGATCGTGGCGTCATCATAGCGGGCCCTGCGAGTTGGCGGCGACGGTGAGCAACGTCGCGGTACGAGAGGTCGGTGTGTTACGACGCGGCTGACCTGTCAGACGCGCGTCGTGGTGGGGCAGCTCGCGTCGGGAGCTGTGCCGCTCCACCCTGGGGCACAGCAGGGCGTCACGTCGCATGGATCGTCAGATCCGGGGAGCTGCTACGGGTGCGTTGATGCCCGCCGACGAGACGAGTCTCACCGCAACAACTGCTCCTAGACAGTCTAGTTACAAGTCACATATTCGAGTGACAGCACAGTGACGCTGCGGACGCAGGGAAGGTGTCTGTCGCACGCGGGCTGCGCCACGAGGCGCTCGGCGGGCAGCCGCGGTTCGTGGGCGTGAGTTCACGACGGGACATCGGCAGGGCGATGCCGCGGCGGGGGCGGTAGCCGCGCGGGTTCGTGATGGCGCGGTTCGAAGCGCGGCGTTGAGGAACGGGGAGCGGAACATGAGTGGGAGCAAACGTGGTCCCGAGGGGCGGTCCGCGGAGGCGGAGACCTCGACGGTGGTCTTGACGAGGACCGGGCGCCGGCGGGTCGCCGTGCCGCGTCGCTGGTCGACGTGGGTCCCTGTGTTCGCGGTGTGCCGTCGGTCGGCTGTGCGGGATGCTGCCTGGGGCGCGGAGGAGGCGCACACGGTGCCGTACGTGCCGTCGGCTTCGTCGGAGGGGCGCGCGGGCGTGGTTCGGATCGAGAGCCGCTCGGCGGTTCCGGGCGAGGTCCGGATCATGGCGGTGGACGACGCGGGCCAGCGACTGGAGGCGGGTCGTCTGACGCTGGGCGCGAAGGCGGCGGTCGAGTTCGAGATCGATGCGCTGGAGTCCGGGAACACGTCGCTGGGTCTGACGGGGACGGGCCCCGGGGAGGGCGACTGGCGTCTGGAGCTGACGACGGAGCTGGACATCGAGGCGCGGGCGTACGCGCGGTCGGAGGGTTTTCTGACGGCGCTGCACGACGCGGCGCTGGTGGCGGGCGAGGTGGAGCTGCCGCTTTTCCACCCCGGCGGCGAGGCGCGGCCGCGCAGCGTGCTGAGGCTGGCGAACGCGGGCGGCGAGCGTGCGACGGTGACGGTGGGCGGCATCGACGACGCGGGTCGCGCGGGAGGTCCGGTGACGGTGGAGCTGGGGGCGTGGGAGTCGCGCGGCTACACGGCGTCGGAGCTGGAGAGCGGGTCGGCGGCGGTCTTCGGGATCGCTGACGGCGAGGGGAAGTGGCGGCTGAAGCTGGAGCGGAGCGGGATCGGCGTACGCGACGAACCTGCTGCTGGACGGATCGGTGTTGTCGAGCGTGCCCGGGGCATGTCGCTGACCTGGGCGCTTGCACCGGTGTCGCTGTTTCCGTCGCGTCGGACGGCGCGGGACGCGCCGGCGGTGCGGGTGGTTGAACACGGTCGACGGAGTCGGCGGAGGTCGGATCGACGCGTTCGGACGCGACGGACCGCGCTTACGAAGGTTGCGATGTCGCTGGGCGGGGATTCGTCGGAGCAGTTCGATCGACTGACCTCGAGCACGCAATTCGGAGAAGGGTCTGCGGGGAAGCCGGGATCGGCGAGGGCGACTGGTGGCTGGAGCTGACGAGCGTGTCGGACATCGAGGTGCTGTCGTACGTGGACACGGCGACGGGCCGCTGTCGGCGGTGCGCGGCCGGCGGGAGTCGAGACGGGACGGGGATGCGCGTACGAGGCGGTGCTGCTGTCGGCGCGGCGGCAGCGGCGGCTGCTGAACGCGGGCCGGCGAAAACGTGCGCGGTGCGCGTGTCGGGCACGCACGACGCGGGCGCCCGGGAGTCGGCGGAGTGACTCTCGCGCCGTGGGCGTCGCGTACGCTGACGCGGGAGGCGCTCGAGGAAGGCGAAGGGTGCTCGCGGCGCGCTGGGCGCGGGGACCGGGAGCTGGCGTCTGTATCTGGAGTCGGACGGCGAGATCGATGTGCTGAGCCTGTGTGCGCGGCGCGGCGGGACGCTGTCGACGTGTCGCGGCGGGGGGCCCGCGGGCGCGCCGCCGCCACGGACGTGATCGACGCGGCGGTGTCGCGTGGCGACCTCGGGTGGCGGCGTCGGCGAGCGCAGCGGAGCTGTCGCCCGGGGAGGCGTTCGAGCTGACGGCGACGGTGGGCAACGTCGGCGATCGCGAGCGTCGGCGACGACGCTGCGCTACCACCGCTCGGCGGACGCCGACATCACGCCCGGGGACACCGAGGTTGGAACGGGCCCCGTGGCCGCGCTCGCGGCGGCGCAGTCGATCGCGCGGTCGTTGTCGCTCGTCGCGCCGACGGCGCCCGGCACCTACCGCTACGGGGCATGCGCGGACGCGGTGGCGGAGGAGACGAACACGGCGAACAACTGCTCGGCGGCGGTGGCGGTGACGGTGCGGGAGCCGCCGCGGCGGCCGGACCTGGGTGACGGCTTCGGCGAGCGATGCGGCGCTGGAGCCCGGGGAGTCGTTCGGTCTCGGCGCCACGGTGCGCAACCGGGGCGGCGCGGGGGCGTCGGCGACGACGCTGCGCTACCACCGCTCGGCGGACGCGCGATCGGGACAACGGACGCGCAGGTGGGAACGGACGCGGTGGCAGCGCTGGCCGCCTCGGGTTCGAGCGCGGAATCGATCGCGCTGACGGCGCCGACGACGGCGGGCACGTACTACTACGGGGCGTGCGTGGACGCGGTGGAGGGCGAGTCGGACACGACGACAACTGCTCGTCGCCGGTCGGGCTGGACGTGTCGGAGCCGACGGCCCCGGCCCCGCCCCCGCCTCCGCGGTCCGCCCCCGCCTCCGCCCCGGTCCCGCCCCCGGTCCCGGCCCCGCCCCCGCCGCCGGCCCGACCTTGAGGTCGGGACGCCGACGGTGGACGACGCGAGCCTGGAGCCGGGGGAATCGTTCACGCTGTCGGCGACGGTGGCGAACGCGGGCGACGGCGCGGCGGCGGCGACGACGCTGCGCTACCGCCGCTCGGCGGACGCGACGATCTCGACAACGGACGCGCAGGTGGGAACGGACGCGGTGGACGCGCTGGCCGCCTCCGGTTCGAGCGCGGAATCGATCGCGCTGACGGCGCCGACGACGGCGGGCAGCTACACTACGGCGCGTGCGTGGACGCGGTGCCGGACGAGTCGCGACGTCGAACAACTGCTCGTCGGCGGTGACGGTGACGGTGCGCGAGCCGACGCTGCGGCCGGACCTGGCGGTGGTGTCTGTGAGCGGGCCCGACGAGCCGCTGTTGCCGTGGGAGATGTTCACCTTGCGGGCGACGGTCCGCAGCGTTGGCGCCGCGGACGCGCCCAGGACGTGGATCGGCTTGTACTTTTCGGAGGACGCGGCGGTCTCGCCATCGGATGAGATGTTGGGCTATTACAGTGTGAACGCGATGGCGGTGGGTGACACGACGGGACGCTTGTGGTCTCGCGTGACGGCGCCGCCGTCGGCGGGCACCTACCACTACGGCGCGTGCGTGAACGCCGTGCCGCACGAGTCGGACACGACGAACAACTGCTCGACGGTGGAGGTGACGGTGCGGGAGCCGTCGGGGCGACCGGACCTGACGATCATGGCGTACGGCGGACGCTGCTGGTACAAGGCGACGGTGACCAACGTCGGTACCGAAAGGTCGGTGCAAACGCGGTTGACCTGGTACCACGCTGGCAGTGAGAACGTATTCGGTTCTCCATGGTATCTGCCGGTGATCGACCCGGGGCAGGACGCGAGCCTCGAGCGGCAGTCTCCAGGTCTGGCGGCTGGGCGCTACTACGCGTGCGTTGATGCCCCGCCGGGCGAGACGGTCACCGACAACAACTGCTCCGAGACAGTCGAGGTGACAGCACATTGACGCTGCGGACCAGCGAAGGAGTGTCGCCGCCGGCTGCGCCACGAGGCGCTCGGCGGGCAGCCGCGGTTCGTGGGTGAGTTTTCGATCGGGCATCGGCGTGGTGGCGGGCTGGTGATGGCGCGGTTCGAAGCGCGGCGCTGAGGAACGGGGAGCGGCACATGGGTGGAGCAAACGTGGTCCTGCGGGACAGTCGCGCGGAGGCGGAGACCTCGAAGGTGGTCTTGACGAGGACCGGGCGCCGGCGGGTTCGCCGCGCCGCCGGCGCATGGTCGAGGTGGCATGTGTTGGCGTGGTTGCCCGCGGCGGCATTGGGGATGGCGGCCTGGGGCGCGGAGGAGGGCGCACACGGTGCCGTACCTGCCTTCGGCGGCGGCGGAGGGGCACGCCGGATTGGTTCGGATCGAGAGCCGGTCGGCTCGCCCAGGCGAGGTTCGCGTGGTGGCGGTCGACGACGCGGGCCAGCGACTGGAGGCGGGTCGCTGACGCTGGGCGCGGGCGCGGCGATGGAGTTCGAGATGGCGGCGATGGAGTCGGGAACGCGGCGCCGGGGCTGGCGGGGACGGGGCCGGGCCAGGGTGACTGGCGTCTGGAACTGACGACGGAGCTGGACATCGAGGCGCGGGCGTACGCGCGGTCGGAGGGTTTTCTGACGGCGCTGCACGACGCGGCGCTGGTGGCGGCGAGGTGGAGCTGCCGCTGTTCACCCCGGCGGCGAAGCGCGGCCGCGCAGCGTGCTGAGGCTGTGCGACGCGGGGGCGAGCGTGCGACGTTGACGGTGGGCGGTATCGACGACGCGGGACATGCGGGCGGAGAGGGTGACGGCGAGCTTGGGGCGTGGGAGGCCCGCGGCTACACGGCGTCGGAGCTGGAGAGCGGGTCGGCGGCGGGGCTGACGGGATCGCTGGGGGACGGCGCCGGCAATGGCGCTGATGCTGGAGGGCGGAGCGGGGATCGGCGTACGCGACTAGAGACCTGCTGCGGACGGATCGTGTTGTCGAGCGTGCCCGTTGAGCATGTCGCGGGCGCCGGAGGCCTGCACCGTGTTTCGCTGTTCCCGTCGCGCGTCGGACGGCGCGGACGGCGCGGCGTGGTTCGGGTGGTCACCGTTCGCGGAGTCTGCGGAGGTCGGGGCTCGACGCGTCTCGACGCGACGACCGCGCCATCATACGAGCGGTTGCGGCTGCCGCTGGCGGATGCGTCGGAGCAGTTCGACTCGACGGACTCGAGCAGACTGTGCAATTCGGAGAGGTGTCTCGAGGGAGGCACGGATCGGCGAGCGAGACTGGTGGCTGAACTGACGAGCGAGTCGGACATCGAGGTGCTGTCGTATCGTGGACACGACGACGTCCCGCTTGTCGGCGTGCGCGCGCGCGGCGGAGTCGAGACGGATGCGGGATGCGCTACTAGCGGTGACGTGCTGTCGGCGCCGGCGGGCGAGCTGCGGCTGCTGAACGCGGGCGCGAACGTCGCGGTGCGCGTGTCGGGGACGGACGACGCGGAGCTCCGGATGCGCGAGCGAGTTGACGCTTGGCGCCGTGGGCGTCGCGGACGCTGACGCGGAGGCGCTCGAGAAGGCGAAGGCGAGCTCTGCGCGCGCGCTGCTGGGTCGGTGACCGGCGCTGCGCGCTGACGCGTGGAGTCATACGGCGAGTCGAGTGCTGAGCCTGGTGCGCGGCGCGGGCTGGACGTGTCGGAAGTGTCTGCGGCGGGGGCGGGCCCGCGGTGCGCCAGCCGCGCAAGGAGTGATCGACGCGTCGTTTCGCGTCGGACTTCGGTGGGGCGTCGCGAGGCGAAGGGGAATGTCGCCGGGGAGGCGTTCGATTCTGGCGCGACGTGGGCAAACGTCCTGCGATCGCCGTGCGTCGGCGGACGACGCTTCGGCTATTACCGCTCGGCGGACGCAGATGATCGCGACCGGGGACACCGAGGTGGGAACGGACCCCTTGGCCGGGCTCGCGGCGGCGCAGTCGATAGCGCGGTCGTTGTCGCTGAGCGCGCCGACGGCGCCCGGCACCTACCACTACGGGCGTGCGTGACTCTGGGCGGGAGGAGACGAACCGGCGAACAACTGCCTCGGCCGCGTGGCGGGGATGGTTCGGTGAGCCGCCGCGGCCGCCTACCTGAGGTGACGGCTTCGGCGAGCGAAGCGGCGCTGGAGCCCGGGGAGTCGTTCGGTCTGAGGGCCACGGTGCGCAACCGGGGCGACGCCGGGGCCCGGGCGACGACGCTGCGCTACTACCGCTCGCGGACGCGACGATCGCGACAACGGACGCGCAGGTGGGAACGGTACGCTGTTGAGGTGGCGAGTCCTACATCTACCGACAACTGCTCGTCGGCGGTGGCGGTCCGGGTGGCGGCGTCCGTGGGGCTGCCGGACTTGGCGGCGACGATCGACCGGATCTTCGTACGAGAAGTTGACGCTGGGACGGCTGTCTTCGTGACGGTGAGCAACGTCGGTACGGCATGTCGGGCGGACTCGAGTGACCTTGACGGTCTCGATGGACGCGACGGCGGTCCCGGACGAGCAGGCGCCCAGCAGTGGACGTGTGCTTGGAGCCGGGCGCGGAGCGCTGCTACGGTTGGGGGGTGTTCCTCCCGCCGGACAAGCGCGACTACTACTACGCGGCCGTCGGCGCCGTGCCGAACGAGACGTCGCTCGACAACAACGAGTCCGCCGTCGCCGCGGCACCACTCGAGTGTTCGGGGTGTTTGATCGACCAATGCATAGATTTTTGAACTGCCGGGCGTTGTCAAGCTAATGAACCGCCTCACTCGGGGCCTTCCCGAAGTCGTCGCTGGCCGAGCATTGTTTTTTTGATTGACGGAGGTGGTTTATCGCACTTCGCCTGGAAGATTCGCCACCCAAGTGTCGAGTAAAGTGTGTTCTTTTGGACGGCTCGGAATCGCCGGATTTTCCGGCCAGCGATGGGAGTTCATTGTAATGCCCGTTTTGTCGACCAGCGAAGGGTCGGCGCGTCACGATAGCCCGGTTGAGGGCCGGGATTTCCGACGGTCCGGCCCGATTCTCTGCGAGCGAGGCAAGGCCGTAGCGATCTCGACGCTGGTCGGCGGGTCTTCAGGACGGTTCGACGCCGCATGATGCGGACGCCTACTCCCCGGCGGGGCACCAAGTCACACTCACGCTGGCGTCGAGGTACTCCCTGGCCAAGACGACCGAGGCGTACGCGGTCCGCCAGCCCGGCCACTCTGACCGTCCGAACATGCGTCCCGCCGATGCTCGGCAACCCGTTTTCCGGGACGCCGCCCTGTCGTCTTCCACCCCGGCCGAACCGGTGAAAACGGCCCGGACCTCCGAATCCGCACACCCGCCGCCGTTGCAGCCGGCACGTCGAACAACACGCAAGCCCGGCGTCGGTGCCGATTGCCGGGCTCAGCGGTCAGTGTGAAGTCGTCCTGGCTGGCGGGTCATGCGGTCATGAACACCAACTGGCCACACGCGCCACGGGTAGTACGCTACATCCATTGCAAGGTGCTTTTGGGGCGCTTCGGGTGCCACGGTGGACGTGGGCCAAACGTTGGTCGGAAATCCGACCGAGATACCGGTGTGACTGAACTCGATCCGGATAGAGGCCCGTGTTGCCAACGTGGACACGCGGCGGGAACGCCTTCTGGTCGCTAACCAAATGAATGGGGAGGACGGGGATGCCCAAACTGAAATTCGAGCTACTGCACGACGCTGTTGCCGGCGACGCCGTGGCACTCAGATCCCAGATGACACTGCAACCTGCAGGTGGCGAAGGCGACAAGGTGTTTCCACGCGCTTCCCACCCGCCTGATCGGACCGTCCTCCTGTCACAAGTACGCCGTAGAACAGCGACAGGTTGGGGATGGCGATCGGCTGTCGACCACGGTGTTGTTGGACTCGGTAGCCTCGCAAGCGAACCGGGCCGAGATGGCTCTGCTTGACGGCTGGGAACGCGGTGAGCTGATTTTCCCAGTGCCTTACGTTGATTTCTCAGACGACGGCGGCGTCACGGATTGCGACAAGCTGACCGTGCTGGAAGCGCCCCACAGAGACGGACCGAGCGTCTACTCGCTGTGAGGCTGTGATAGTTATTGACAATTCGGAAACGCCGGGAGGTTCTTACCGCATCCGACGCGGATGCCAAATCCAGAATGGGACCACCTATTAGCCGACGATTGGCGGCACATTCTATTACCGCCTATTACCGCGCGTGCGTAGAAGGGGTCGCGCCGTAGGATGCGAATTCAGAAAATGATTGCTCGCAAATCTTGGAGGTGACCCAGTAGCGCGGCGCGGATGTGCGGCGGCTCGTTGGCGCCCCCGAGGGGCGGCCAAATGTCGAACAGCGCCTGGCGCACTGGGCCGCAGAGCGAGTCCGTAGTTGAACTGCGATGGCCAGTGATTGGCCGCTTGGGGATGTTCGCGCGGATGGCGGCGGCGCTGTTCGGGCTGTTCGCTTGGTGCGGTGAGGAGTTGCACACGGTGCCGTACGTGCCGTCGGCGGCGTCGGAGGTTACGAACGACGCGGGCGTGGTTGCGATCGAGCGTCCGGTCGGCGGTTTCGGGCGAGGTCCGGATCATGGCGGTGGACGACGCGGGCCAGCGACTGGAGGCGGGTCGTCTGACGCTGGGCGCGAAGGCCGCGGTCGAGTTCGAGATCGATGCGCTGGAGTCCGGGAACACGTCGCTGGGTCTGACCGGGACGGGCCCCGGTGAGGGTGATTGGCGCCTGGAGCTGACGACGGATCTGGACATCGAGGCGCGTGCGTCGACGCGCGGGAAGGTTTCTGAGCGGCGCTTCTGACGGCGCTGCACTACGGCTGCGTTTCGGTGGCGGTGCGAGGTCGCAGCTGCCGCTGTTCCACCCCGCGCGAAGCGGGCTACCGCGCAGCGTCTGCGCTGTCGAACGCGGCGGCGAGCGTGCGACGGTGGCCGTGCGGGGCGTCGACGACGCGGGACATGCGGGCGGAGAGGTGACGGTGGAGCTTGGGGCGTGGGAGTCGCGCGGCTACACGGCGTCGGAGCTGGAGAGCGGGTCGGCGGCGGGGCTTTCGGGATCGCTGGGTGACGGCGAGGGCAAGTGGCGGCTGATGCTGGAGGCGGAGCGGGGATCGGCGTACGCGACGAACCTGCTGCTGGACGGATCGGTGTTGTCGAGCGCGCCCGGGGGCATGTCGCGGGGCGCCGGCGGCCTGCACCGGGTGTCGCTGTTTCCCGTCGGCGTCGGACGGCGCGGGACGGCGCGGCGTGGTGCGGGTGGTGAACCGGTCGCCGGAGTCGGCGGAGGTCGAGATCGACGCGTTCGACGCGACGGACCGCGCCTACGAGAGGTTGCGGCTGTCGCTGGGCGGGGATCGTCGGAGCAGTTCGACTCGACGGACCTCGAGCAGGGCAGTTCGGAGAAGGGTCTCGAGGGAGCACGGATCGGGCGAGGGGGGACTGGTGGCTGGAGCTGACGAGCGGGTCGGACATCGAGGTGCTGTCGTGCGTGGACACGGCGACGGGCCCGCTGTCGGCGTTGCGCGGGCGCGGCGGGAGTCGAGACGGACGGGATGCGCTACGAGCGTTGCTGCTGTCGGGCGCGGCGGCGAGCTGCGGCTGCTGAACGCGGGCGGCGAGACGGTCGCGGTGCGCGTGTCGGGGCACGGACGACCGGGCGCTCGGGAGGCGCGGCGAGTTGACGCTGCGCCGTGGGCGTCGCGGGGACGCTGAGCGGGAGGCGCTCGACGGAAGGCGAAGCGGGCTTGCGCGGCGCGCTGGGCGCGGGGACCGGGAGCTGGCGGGCTGCGCTGGAGCGACGGCGAGATCGATGTGCTGAGCCTGGTGCGCGGCGCGGGCGGGATGCTGTCGGACGGTGTCGCGGCGGGGGCGGCCGAGCGCCGCCGCGCACGGACAGTGATCGACGCGGCGTGTCGCGTGCGGACCTTCGGTGGCGCGTCGGCGAGCGCAGCGGAGCTGTCGCCCGGGGAGGCGTTCGATCTGCGGCGACGGTGGCAAACGTCGGCGATCGCGGGGGTCGGCGACGACGCTGCGCTACACCGCTCGGCGGAGCGGCGATTCGCGACGGGGACACCGAGGTGGGACGACGGTGCGGCGCTCGCGCGCGCAGTCGATCGCCGGTCGTTGTCGCTCGTCGCGCCGACGGCGGCACGGCACTACCCTAAGGGGCTGCGTGGACACCGTGGCGGAGGAGACGAACACGGCGAACAACTGCTCGGCGGCGGTGGCGGTGACGGTTCGGGAGCCGCCGCCGCGGCCGGACCTGGCGGTGACGGCGACGCTGAGCGATGCGGCGCTGGAGCCCGGGGAATCGTTCAGTCTGAACGCCGCGGTGCGCAACCGGGGCGGCGCGCGTCGGCGACGACGCTGCGCTACCGCCGCTCGGCGGACGCGGCGATCGCGACAACGGACTACGCGGGTGGGAACGGACGCGGTGGAGCGCTGGCCGCCTCCGGTTCGAGCGCGGAATCGATCCGGCTGACGGCGCCGTCGACGGCGTGGCACGTACTACTACGGCGCCTGCGTGGACGCGGTGGAGGGCGAGTCGGACGCGACGGACAACTGCTCGTCGCCGGTCAGGGCATCGACGTGCGGAGCCGGCGGCCCGAGGACCCGGCCCCGGACCTCGAGGTCGGGCGCGCCGACGGTGGGACACGCGGAGCGGGCGCCGGGCAGTGGAATCGTTCACGCTTGTCGGCGACGGTGACGAACGCGGGCGCACGGCGCGGCCGGCGCGACGTACGCCATGCGCTACCGCCGCTCGGCGGGACGCGGCGATCGGCGACATACGGTGATACGCGTGGAGCGAAGCGGTGGACGCGCTGGCGCTCGCTCGGCGCGTCGGATTCCGGTCGCTGCTGACGGCGCCGACGACGGGCGGCACGTACTACTACGGGGCGTGCGTGACGCGGTGGAGGGCGAGTCGAACGCGACGGACAACTGCTCGTCGCTCGTCAGGCTGACGTGGCGGAGCCGCAGCCGTACGGACACGGCAGGACACCTGGAGGCTCAAGCGTCGCCGACGTGGACGACCGCGAGCCTGGAGACGTGATCGTGCCCAGCAGCTGTCGGCCGACGGTGAGCGATCGCGGGCGACTGCGCAGTCGCGTCGGCGACGACGCTGCGCTACTACCGCCGCTCGCGGCCGACGCCGATCGCGCGACGGACGCGCGGGTGGGACGGACGCGGTGGCAGCGCTGCCGCATCAGCGGTTCGATGCGCTGGAGTCGCTCGTGCTGACGGCCGCCGACGACATCTGTCACGTACTACACGGGGCGTGCGTGGGACGCGGTGGAGGGCGAGTCGAAAGACACGACGGACAACTGCTCGTCGCCGGTCCGCTCGGACGTGGCGGAACGGGCGGGCCGCGACCGGCCCGGACCTGGAGGTCGGGCCGCCGACGGTGACGACGCGAGCTTGTTGCGCGATCGTTCACGCTGTCGGCGACGGTGAGCGAACGAGGGCGACCGGGCGAGCGGCGCGGCGTGCGAAGACAGACGCGAGCGTAAAAAAGCAAAGAGAAGCAGTCATACCACCGCTCTCGCGTGCACGTCGCGATCGCAGCTGCTGAAGGCGGACACAGACGGTCGGCGCGGCGTGGTGCCGCGCTGGCGGCGGCGGGCGTCGAGACGCGGTCGCGGGAGCTGACGGCGCCGCGCGACGGCGGCACGCTACCACTACGGCGCGTGCGTGGACGCGGTGCCGCGAGACTGAGTCGGCGACGAGCGACAACTGCTCGTCGGCGGTGACGGTGACGGTGACGGTGCGCGAGCGACGCGCGGCCGACCTGTGCGGTGGTGTCTGTGAGCGGGCCCGTCGAGTCGGTGTTGCCGGGGGAGTGAAAGCGGATCAGGTTGCGTGGCGACGTCCGCAGCGTTGGCGACGCGGACGCGCCGAGACGTGGATCGCTTGTCCCGTTTCGAGACGCGGCGGTTTTCGCCGTCGGATGAGATTGTGTGCTGGCTATTCGGTTTAGCGAGATGGCGGTGGCGACACGCGGACCTTTCGGTGGGAGTTTGGTGACGGTGCGCCGGAGGTGGGCACTACTACTACGGGGAGTGCGTTGAACGCCGTGCCGCACGCGGCGGACACGTCGAACAAACTGCTCGACGGGTGGCGGTGACGAAGATACCGCCGGACTTGGCGGTGGGGCGAGCGGACCCGCCGAGTCGGTGTTTCCGGGGGAGAGGATCACGTTGCGGGCGACGGTCCGGAACGTTGGCGCGCGTTTCCGCGCCCTCGACGCGGGTCGGCTTGTACCGTTCGGAGGACGCGGCGGTCTCGCCATCGGATCACAGACTGCGCAAAGAAAACGTGAGCGCGATGGCGGTTGGCGACACGCGGACCTTTCAGTGGCATTGGGTGACGGTGACGAAGGAGGGTGGTGCACCACACTACTCGCGGGCGTGGTGAACGCCGGCCGCACGGTGGTCGGGACACGACGAACAACTGCTCGACGGTGGCGGTGACGGTGCGGGAGCCGTCGGGGCAGCCGGACCTGACGATCGTGGCGTCATCAAGCGGGCCCTGCGAGTTGTCGGCGACGGTGAGCAACGTCGGTACCGAGAGGTCGATGTTTACGCGGCTGACCTGGCACCGCGTTGGTGGGACAAGCATCCGGCGTTGGGATCTGTTGCCGATCCACCCTGGGCAGGGCGTCACCAAGTCGCATGGATTCAATTCGGGGAGCTACTACGGGTGCGTTGATGCCCCGCCGTACGAGACGGTCACCGACAACAAAACTGCTCCGAGACAGCGAGGGTGACAGACATTCGAGGTTGACAGAACATTGACGCGCTGGACCAGGGAAGGAGTGTCGCCGGGGCTGCCGGCTGCGCCAAAGGCATCGGAGGGCAGGCAGGACGCGGTTAGTGGGAGATGTTCACGACCGGGCATAGGCCAGGAGGACGGCGGTGGGTGGCGGCGGGTTCGTGATGGCGCGGTTCGAAGCGCGGCGCTGAAGCCCGGGGAGTCGTTCGATCTGAGGGCCACGGTGCGCAACCGGGGCGACGCCGGGGCCCGGACGACGACGCTGGGGGTGTGTCGGCCGCTACTACCGCTCGCGGACGCACGATTCGGGAACAACGGACGTGCAGGTCGGAACGGAACGCGGTGACCGCGCTGGCGGCATCCGGTTCGAGCGCGGAAATCTTTTATTTTTTCTCTTTTTTATTTTGGATCGCGAGGAAGGCGCGAAGACGAAGGGCGGGCGGATATAAAACTAGGAGCCGTGAGTGGACCGCAGGTGGCCGAGAGGAGTCGGGCGATGTTTGGAGAACACATGCTCGCCCCCGGCGGTGACGGTGACGGTGAGCGAGCGGACGCCGGGGACGGACAGGCGGTGGTTGTCTGTGAGCGGGCCGTTCGAGTCGGGTGTTTGCGGGGGGGAGTGGATAGGGTTGGTGGCGACGGTCCGAAACGTTGCGGACGCGGACACTGCAGAGACGTGGATCGGTTGTCCCGGGCCGTCGGATGGACGAGGCTGGTTTCGCCGGTCGGATGAGATTCTGCGCCATTCCGGTTTTTGGCGCGATGGAGGTTGGGAAACGCGGGACCTTTCGGGTGGCCTATCGTGTCGGGCCGCGAAGGAGGGCACATACCTGTACGCTACTGGTGAGCGCGATGGCGGTTGGCGGACACGCGAACCTTTAGATGGCCTTTGAGGGCGCCGTCAACCTCGGGCACGTACCACTACGGGGCGTGCGTGGACGCCGTGCCGCACGAGTCGGACACGACGAACAACTGCTCGGCGGTGTGGGAGGTGGAGGTGGTCGAGCCGACGATACCGCCGGACCGGGTGGTTGGCGGTGTTGGCGAGCGCCCCGCCGAGTTGGTGTTGGCGGGGGAGGAGATTTACGTTGCGGGCGACGGTTACGCAACGTTGGCGCCGCGGACGCGCTCAAGCGCGGATCGGCTTGTACCGTTCGAGGACGCGGCGGTCTCTCGCCATCGATGACAGACTGCGCCTGACAATGGCGTGAGGGCGATGGCGGTCGGCGGACACGGCGACCTTTAGGACTGGCCTGTGACGGTGCCGACGGGAGGTGGTGCACTACCACTAGTACTGACGGGGCGTGCGTGACGCCGTGCCGTACGAGTCGGACACGTCGAACAACTGCTCGGCGGTGGCGGTGACGGTGCGGGAGCCGTCGGGGCGACCGGACCTGACGATCGTGTCGTCAAGCGGCGGGCCCTGCGAGATGACGGCGACGGTGAGCAACGTCGGTACCGGAGATGTCGTTGTTGACCGCGGCTGGGCTGGCGCCGCGTCGGTGAGCAACGCATGCCGCGTTGGGATGCTGGTGTCGCAGCTCAGCAGGCCGGTGCAGAAGCTGACGTCACGGTGTGAGGATGCCGTAGATCCGGGGAGCTACTACGCGTGCGTTGATGCCCCGCCGGGCGAGACGGTCACCGACAACAACTGCTGCTCCGAGACAGTCGAGGGTGGTGACAGGCACATTGACGCTGCGGACCAGGGAAGGTGTGTCGCCGCGGGCTGCGCCACGAGGCGCTCGGCGGGCAGCCGCGGTTCGTGGGCGAGTTTTCCGATCGGGCATCGGCGGGGCGATAGCCGCGGCGGGTTCGTGATGGCAACGGTTCGAAGCGCGGCGTTGAACCGTGAGTACCGGGTGAGCGGACATGAGTGGAGCCAACGTGGACCCCGCGGGGCGGTCGCGCGGAGGCGAGACGCTCGAAGGTGTCTGACGAGGATGGGGCGCCGCGGGTGCGCCAGCCGCCGCCGTCGCTATGGGCGAGGTGGCATGGCTGGCGTGGCTGCCAGCGGCGGCACATTGGTGGATGGCGGCCTGGGGCGCGGAGGAGGGAGGAGCGCACGGTGCCGTACCTGCCTTCGGCGGCGGCGGAGGGGCACGCGGATTGGTTCGGATGAGAGCCGGTGGCCCGCAAGGCGAGGGTTCCGTGGATTTGGCGGTCGACGACGCGGGCCGCGAGGGAGACGGCGTCTTATGACCGCTGGGCGCGAAGGCGGCGGTAGAGTTCAAGATCGATGCCGATGGAGTCCGGGAAACACTCGCTGGGTCTGACGGGGAGGGACCGGGGAGGGGGATGGCGTCTGAATGACCGACGGAGTGGACAATCGAGGCCGCGGGCGTACGCGCGCGCTCGGAAGGTTTCTGCGGGCGCTGCACTACGCGGCGCTGGGGGCGGGGAGGTCGAGCTGGCGCTGTTCCCACCCCGGCGGCGAAGCGCGGCGCGCAGCGTGCTGCGGCTGGAGAACGCGGCGCCGACGGGCGATGTAGCTGTGCGGGGCGTCGCGACGCGGGACATGCGGGCGGAGAGGTGAAGGTGGCGCTTGGGCGTGGGAGTCGCGCGGCAAACGGCGTCGGAACTGGAGCGCGGGTCGGCGGCGGGCTTGGGATCGCGGGCGACGGCAGCCGGCAAGTGGAGGCTGATGCTGGGAGGCGGAGAGCGGGGATCGGCGCTACGCGACAGAACCTGCTTGTGGACGGATCGGTGTTGTCGAGGCTGTGCCAGGGGGAATTCTCCACCTCTCCTACTGTAGAGGGACACGGGGGCTGGCACCGGTGGCGATTTTCCGTCGGCGTCGGACGGAGCGGGCCGGCGCGGGCGTGGTTCGGGTGGTGAACCGGTCGCCGGAGTCGGCGCAGGTCGAGATAGACGCGTTTCGGACGAGACGGGGACCCGCTACGAGCGGTTTTGCGGTGTTCAGCTGGGGCGGGGGCACTAGTCGGAAAAGCAGTCGACTAGACGGCCCCTCGAGCAGGGCAGCAGTTAGGAGAAGGGTCTCGGGGAAGCAAGGGATGGGCGAGGGCGAATGGTGGCTGGAGCTGAGCTGGACGAGCGGGCTGACATCGAGGTGCTATTGTCGTGCGTGGACGCGCGACGGGTTCCCGCGGTCGGCACGTTTGCGCGGCCACAGCGGGAGTGGAGGACGGATGCGGGGCTCGCTACGAGGCGCGGTGCTGCTGTCGGGCGAGGGCGAGAGAGGCCCTGCGAACGCGGCGGAGAGGGAGGTGGAGGTCGCGAGTGCGGGCACGAACGACACGGGCGCGCGACGGGAGGCGCGGCGGAGTTCCCGGAGGTTGACGATCGCGCGTGGGGTGCGGACGCTGACGCGGAGGCGCTCGAGGAAAGGCGAAGCTGGGGCCTGCGCGGCGCGATGGGGAGGGAACGGGAGCTGGGCGGCTGCGACTGGAGGCGGAAGGCGAGATCGATGTGCTGAGCCGGTGCGCGGCGCGCGGCGGGGATGCTGTCGGGAAGTGTCGCGGCGGGGGCGGACCGAGGGCGCGCCCGCGCACGGACTGATCGACGGGCTGGGTCGCGTGGCGGACCTTCGGGGGCGGCCGTCGGCGAGCGCAGCGGGGAGGCTGTCTACCCGGGGAGCGTTCGATCTGCGGGCGACGGTGGGCACGCGGCGACGCGAGGAGTCGGCGACGACGCTGACGCTATACCGCTCGGCGACGCGTGATCGCGACCGGGGACACGAAGGTGGGAAGGACCGGTGGCGGCGCTCGCGGCGGCGCAGTCGATTCGCGCGGTCCACGCCACTGCTCGCTCGTAGCGCCGACGGGCCCCGGCACTTACCGCTAGGGGCATTGAGTGGAACCGTGGGGCGGAGGAGAAGAACACCGCGAACAAAGGCTCGGCGGCCATGGTGGCGGGGGGGTGACGGTTCGGAGCCGCACCACGGCGGCCGGACCGGCGGTGAGTGACGGCTACGCTGAGCGATGCGGCGCTGGAGCCCGGGGAATCGTTCAGTCTGAACGCCGCGGTGCGCAACCGGGGCGGCGCGGGGCGTCGGCGACGACGCTGCGCTACCGCCGCTCGGCGGACGCGACGATCACGACAACGGACACGCGGGTGAGGAACGGAACGCCTCCTGCTCCTGCTTCCACTTGGGTGCGGAAGAGCTGCGCAGCAAGCCGAGACGATGGAGGAGTCGGTCCGGCTGACGGCCGCCGCACGACGGCGGGCACGTAATACTACGCGCCTGCGTGGGACCCGGTTGAGGGGCCGAAGTCGAAACGCGGAACGGAACAACTGATCGTAACCGGTCAGGAGGGAAGGGGACGGACAGAGGAACGGCACCGGACCTGACGGTCGTGAACGCCGCGGTGGAAGAAGAGAGAAGCATGGAGCCGGGGGAAGCGGTCACGCTGTCGGCGAACCGGTGACCAACGCGGGGGGCGATGCCGGTGCGTCGGCGACGACGCCTGCGCTAACGCCGCTGGCGGACGGCGACGATGCACGACATCGGACGCGCCCATTGGTGGGGACGGACGCGGGGGACGCGCTGGCCGCCCGTTCGCAAGTGCGCGGAGTCGGTCCGGCTTGACGGCGCCGACGACATCGGGCAACGTAATACTACGGCGCCTGCGTGGAACGCGGTGGAGGGCGAGCCGGACAAGACGGACAACGGCTCAGTAGGCCGGTCAGGCGGGACGTGGCGGGGAACCGACGGCCCCGGCCACGGACCTGAGGTCGGGACGACGACGGTGGACGCCGCGACCTGGAGGGGGGAATCGTTCACGCTTGTCGGCGACGGACCACCGGGGCGACGCCGGGGCGGCGGCGACGACGCTGCGCTACCCCGGTCTTCGGACGAGCGATCAGCGACCACAGGACGCGCAAGGGGGGACGGACCGGTGGTCTCGCGTGTGGCAGCATCGGGACGAGCGAGGAAGTAGGTTCAGGGCTGCGGCAGCCGAAGGACGGCGGGCACGTACTATACGGGGCGTGCGTGGGACGCGGTGGAGGGGCGAGTTCAGAACGCGACGGACAACTGCTCCGTCGACGGTCAGGGGGAAGGGGCCAGGAGCAGGCAGAGACCCCGCGGACCAGGCCAAGGACATGTGACGGGGTCGGGGAGCAGACGACGGTGGAAGACGCGAGGCCTGGAGCCGGGGGAATACGGTCACGCGGTCGGCGCGACGCGGAGGAACGCGGGCGACGGCGCTGCTGGGCGACGACGTTGCGCTACTTCCGCTCGGCGGCGCGACGATCGCGACAACGGACGCGAGGTGGGGACGGGACGCGGTGCCAGCGCTGGCCCGCACTGCGGTTGTTCGAGCGCGGATAGGAGGGTCGGCTCGGCTGACGGTCGCCGACGACCTCTGGCACGTACTACTACGGGGCGTGCGTGGACGCTGGTGGAGCGGCGAGTCGACGCGACAGGACAACTGCTCGTCGCCGGTCGGCGTGGACGTGCGAGACACGCCGGCCGCACAACGGACCGGCCACGACCTGGATGGTCGCCGCCGACGGTGGACGACGCAGAGCCCGCGCCGCGTTCACGCTGTCGGCGACGGTGGCGGCTAACGCGGGCGACGGCGCGGCGTGCGCGGACGACGCTGAGCTGCTTCCCACCCGAATCGGAGAACGTCGCGATCGCGACGTCGGACACCGAGGTCGGCGCAGCGGGTGTGCCGGCGCTGGCGGCGGGGGGCGTCGAGACGCGGTCGTGGAGGATGACGGTTCGCCGCCGACGGCGGGCAACCTACCCCGACGGCGGCGTGCTTGGACGCGGTGTTGCCGAGGAGTCGGCGACGGCGAACAACTGCTCGTCGGCGGTGACGGTGACGGTGCGCGAGCCGACGCTGCGGCCGGACCTGGCGGTGGTGTCTGTGAGCGGGCCCGAGTCGGTGTTTCCGGGGGAGAGGATCAGGTTGCGGGCGACGGTCCGCAGCGTTGGCGCCGCGGACGCGCCCAAGACGCGGATCGGCTTGTACTTTTCGGAGGACGCGGCGGTTTCGCCGTCGGATGACAATGTGGGCTATTACGGTTTTAGCGCGATGGCGGTTGGCGACACGCGGACCTTTCAGTGGCGTTTGTGTGACGGTGCCGACGGAGGTGGGCACCTACTACTACGGGGCGTGCGTGAACGCCGTGCCGCACGAGTCGGACACGTCGAACAACTGCTCGCGTTGGAGGTGACGGTGGTCGAGCCGACGATACCGCCGGACCTGGCGGTGGTGGCGAGCGGGCGCCGAGTCGGTCGTGTGCTCCGAGACGATGCTCCACCACACGTTGCGGCGACGCCCGCTTTACGAAACCCAACACGTTGCCGCGCCGTCGCGCGCGCACGACGCTCGCGCGTCCGCGCGCTTGTACCACGTTCGGAAGACGCGGCCGGCATCTACACTCAGCACACATCTGGATGCATCGACTGCACGAACATGAACATCGTGAGCGCGATGGCGGTTGGCGCCACGCGGACCTTTTCAGTGGCTGTGACGGTGCCGTACGGAGGTGGGCACCACCACTACGGGGCGTGCTGTGAAATCGCCGTGCGCACGAGTGCGGCCACGTCGAACAACTGCTCGACGGTGGCGGCCGGGTCGACGGTGCGGAGCCGTCGGGCAGACCGAGACCTGACGATCGTGCGTCATCAGCGGGGCCCTGCGAGTGGCGGCGACGTGAGCAAAGCGTCCGTACGAGAGGTTCGGGTTGTACGCGGCTGACCTGCACGTTGGCGGTGGGCGACGCATCCGGCCTTGGGAGATCTGTCCCGCCGCTCCACCCGGGCAGCAGGACGTCACCAAGTGTCCGCATGCGATCGTTTCGGCGAGCTACTACGGGTGCGTTGATGCCCCGCCGTACGAGACGGTCACCGACAACAACTGCTCCGAGACAGTCGAGGTGACAGCACATTCGAGGTGACAGCACATTGACGCTGCGACCAGGAAGGCGATGTCTCCGCGGCCGCGCATGCGAGGGCGCTAGGCGGGCAGCCGCGGTTCGTGGCGAGTCTCGTCGGGCTCGTCGGGATAGACCGCGGGGCCGGGCGATAGCCGCGGCGGGCGCTAGCCGCGGCGGGTTCGTGATGGCAACGGTCCGAAGCGCGGCGCTGAGGACCGGGGAGCGGAGCATGAGTGGAGCCAACGTGTGGTCCGAGGGGCGTTCGCGTGGAGGCGGAGACCTCGCCGGTGGTCTTGATGAGGACCGGGTGCCGGCGGGGTCGTGGTGTCCGAGATTGCTGTCGGATGGTCGACGTGGTCCGTGTTCGCGGTGTTGTCGGTCGGGTTGTTCGGGATGCATGCCTGGGGCGCGGAGGAGACGCACACGGTGCCGTACGTGCCGTCGGCTTCGTCGGAGGGGCGCGCGGGCGTGGTATCGGATCGAGACAGCCGCCATCGGCGGTTCTTCCAGGCGAGGTCCGGATCATGGCGGTCGACGACGCGGGCCAGCGCACTGTCGCGCATCGTCGGACGCTGGCCGCGCGAAGGCGGCGGTCGAGCTCGCGATCGTGCGCTGGAGTCCGGGAACACGTCGCTGGGATTTCTGACGGGGGACGGGCCCCGGGAGAGGGCGACATGGCGTCTGGAGCTGAAAGACGACGGATCTGGACATCGAGGCGCGGGCGGACTCGCGCGGCCTCGGAGGGTTGTCTGACGGCGCTGCACGACGCGGCGCTGGTGGCGGGCGAGGTCGAGCTGCCGCTGTTCCACCCCGGCGGCGACGCGCGGCGCAGCGTGCTGCGGCTGGCGAACGCGGGCGGCGAGAGGGCGACGGTGGCGGTGCGGGGCGTCGACGACGCGGGCCGCGCGGGCGGTCCGATG
The DNA here is from genome assembly GCA_030341885.1 of Geodia barretti. Taxonomy (NCBI): domain Eukaryota; kingdom Metazoa; phylum Porifera; class Demospongiae; order Tetractinellida; family Geodiidae; genus Geodia; species Geodia barretti. Next base: position 35,323 of record CASHTH010002187.1, read on the forward strand.
ACGGTGGAGTTGGCGGCGTGGGAGGCGCGCGGCTACACGGCGGCGGAGCTGGAGAGCGGATCGGCGGCGGGCGCTGCGGATCGTCTGGGCGACCGGCATCGGCAAGTGGCGGCTTTTTCTGGAGGCGGAGCGGGGATCGGCGTACGCGACGAACTGCTGCTGGACGGATCTCGGTGTGTGTCGAGCGTGCCCGGGTGAATGTCGCGGGGACCGCTTGCACCGTGTGCCGCTTTCCCGTCGCGTCGGACGGCGCGGGCGTCGCGGCGTGGTTCGGGTGGTGAACCGTGGGTCGCCGGAGCGGCGCAGGTCGAGATCGACTCGTTCGACCGCACGGAACCGCGCCTACGAGCTTTTGCGGCTGTCGCTGGCGGGCACTCGTCGGAGCAGTTCGACTCGACGGACCTCGAGCAGGCAGTTCGGAGAAGGTCTCGAGGAAGGCACGTGATCGGCGAGGGCTACTGGTGGCTGGGCTAACTAGCGGTCGGACATCGAGGTGCGTCGTGCGTGGACGCGGCGACGGGTTCCGCCTGTCGGCGTTGCGCGGCACAGCGGGAAGTGAGACTGATGCGGGGCTGCGCTACGAAGCGGTGCTGCTGTCGGTCGCGGCGAGCTGCGGCCCTGCTGACGCGGGCGCGCGGAGGTGGGGTGCGCGTGTCGGGCACCACGACACTGGGCGGCCCCGGGAGCGCGGCGAGTGACGCTCGCGCCGTGGGCGTCGCGACGCTGACGCGGGAGGCGGCTCGAGGAAGGCGAAGCTGGGGCTGCGCGGGCCGCTGGGCGCGGGACCGGTACTGGCGCTGTCCTGGAAGCCGGACGGCGAGATCGATGTGCTGAGCCTGTGCCGGCGCGGGCGGGATGCTGCGGACGTGTCGCGGCGGGCGGCCCGCGGGCGCGCCGCGCGCACGGAGTGATCGACGCGGCGGTGTCCGTCGTGCGGACCTTCGGGTGGCGGCGTCGGCGAGCGCAGGCGGAGCTGTCTCCCGGGAGGCGTTCGATCTGGCGGCGACGGTGGCACGCGGCGATCGCGGGCGTGGCGACACCTGCGCTTTACGCTCGGCGGACGCGTGATCGCGACCGGGGACCCCGAGGTGGAACGGACTCACGGTGCGGCGCTCGCGGCGGCGCAGTTTCGATCTCGCGGTCGTTGTCGCTCGTCGCGCCGACGGCGCCCGGCACTTACCGCTACGGGGGCTGCGTGGACACCGTGCGGAGGAGACTAACACGGCGAACAACTGCTCGCGGCGGTGGCGGTACGGTTTTGGAGTGAAGGCGAGGGGGGGGGGGGGACACTGGGGGGGGTGGGGGGGGGGGGGGGGGGGGGGGGGGGGGGGGGGGGGGGGGGGGGGGGGGGGGGGGGGGGGGGGGGGGGGGGGGGGGGGGGGGGGGGGGGGGGGGGGGGGGGGGGGGGGGGGGGGGGTGGGGGGGGGGGGGGGGGGTTGGTGGGGGGGGGTGGGGGGGTGGGGGGGTGTGTGTTGGGGGGGGGTTGTTGTTTTCTCTTAGTCTAGCTATTGTGCGCTGGAGCCCGGGGAGGTTAGTCTGAGGGCCGCGGTGCGCAACAGGGGCGTCGCGGGTTCGTTGGGACGACGCGCGCTACCGCAGAGCTTCGGACGCGGCGATCGCGAATCGGATCGAGGGTGGGAAGGACGCGTGGATGCGCTGGCCGCCTCGGGTTCGTAGTGCGGAGTCGGTCGCGGCTTGACGGCGGCCGACGACGGCGGGCGCGTACTAATACGGGTCGTGCGTGAGCCGTGGAGGCTGTGTGCGAAAGAGACGGTAAAACTGCTAGTCGCCGGTAGGGGTGGAAGTGGCGAGCAGGAGGCGCGCCCTGCCGGAACTGGAGGTCGGGAGACGACGGTGGACGACGCGGTGGCGCAGGGGGGATCGTTCACTGTGTGCGGCGGGGTGATGACGCGGGCGACGGCGCGGCGGCGGCGACGACGCTGCGCTACCGCGCTCGGCGGACGCGACGATCAGCGCATCGGACACCGCGGCTGCACGGACATTGCGTGTGGCGCGCTGGCCGCCTCGGGCTTTCGAGCGCGGAGTCGATCGCGTCTGACGGCGCCGTCGACGGCGGGCACGTACTACTACGGGGCCTGCGTCGACGCGGTGGAGGGGAGTCGGACACGACGAACAACTGTTCCGTGTCGGTGAAGGTGGACGTGGAAGACTCGACGGCGCCGGACCTTCAGGTTGGGACGCCGACGGCAAGCGACACGAGTCCGGAGACCGGGGGCTCGTTCACGCTGTCGGCGACGGTGACGAACGCGGGCGACGGCGGGTCGGCGGCGACGACGCTGCGCTACTACCGGTCGGCGGACGCGACGATCAGCGGATCGGACACGGCGGCGGGCACGGATGCTGTTGGTGCGCTGGCGGCGTCGGGCACGAGCGCGGAGTCGATCGGCCTGACCGCGCCGTCGACGGCGGGCACGTACTACTACGGGGCCTGCGTCGACGCCGTGGCTGGGGAGTCGGACACGACGAACAACTGCTCGGTGTCGGTGAAGGTGGACGGGAAGACTCGACGGCGCGCGGACCTTCAGTTGGTGACGCCGACGGCAAGCGACACGAGTCCGGAGACCGGGGGCCCGTTCACGCTGTCGGCGACGGTGAGGAACGCGGGCGACGGCGGTCGGCGGCGACGACGCTGCGCTACTACCGGTCGGCGGACTGCGAACGATCAGCGATCGGACACGGCGGCGGGCACGGATGCTGTTGGTGCGCTGGCGGCGTCGGGCACGAGCGCGGAGTCGATCGGTCTGACGGCTCCGTCGACGGCGGGCACGTATTACTACGGGGCCTGCGTCGACGCGGTGGCTGGGGAGTCGGACACGACGAACAACTGCTCGGTGTCGGTGAAGGTGGACGTGGAAGACCCGACGGCGCCGGACCTTCAGGTTGGGACGCCGACGGCAAGCGACGCGAGCCCGGAGACCCGGGGGCTCGTTCACGCTGTCGGCGACGGTGACGAACGCGGGCGACGGCGGGTCCGCGGCGACGACGCTGCGCTACTACCGGTCGACGGACGCGACGATCACCCGATCGGACGCGGCGGTCGGCACGGATGCCGTTGGCGCGCTGGCGACGTCGGGCGCGAGCGCGGAGTCGATCAGTCTGACGGCGCCGTCGGCGGCGGGCGCGTACTACTACGGTGCGTGCGTTGACGCGGTGGCCGGGGAGTCGGATACCACGAACAACTGCTCCACGGGCCTCCAGGTGGTCGTGGCTACCTCGGGGCCTGATCTCGTGATCAGAGGACGCTTCGGTTAACAGCAGCAGGCCCCACATCGGTACGACATTCACACTGTCCGCGACGGTTCGCAATCAAGGCGCCGACCCCGCCTCCGCCACGACGCTACGCTACTACCGCTCCACCGATGCGACGATCTCCACATCCGACGCTGAAGTCGGGACTGATCCCGTCGGTGCCTTGGCTGCCAGCGGAGATAGCGACCAGTCGATCACGCTGACGGCGCCGTCGAGCGCTGGAACCTACTACTATGGGACGTGCGTCGACACTGTAACGGACGAATCGGACACGACCAACAACTGTTCGACGGGCGTTCGAGTGATTGTCCGAGACCCCAACAAACCGGATCTGGTGCCTACCTTTATTCTTGTGGCCGTGGGCGCCGATGTGGGTATCACGATACGAGTTGAGAACCGCGGCGGTGTGGCCTCCCCGGCCAGTACCCTACGTTTCTATCGGTCCACGGACTCCACAATCACGACAGCCGATACGGAGTTAGGAACGAGCGCTGTGCCCGAGCTCGAACCAGATGCGCACCACGATGGCTCCATAAACGTGGATAGGCCAGCCATGGACTTCTACTATGGAGGCTGCGTTGACGAGGTGGCCAACGAGGCGACCGCGAACAACAACTGCTCCGTCGGTTTGTCCTCCAGTTGAGGTAGCCCGTACACGTAATCTCTGACCGCCTCCAGAAACGTGCGGACCCGCTGCAGACACGTCCAGTAGGTAAGTGGGGGGATCCACGTCCCGCCGTGCGCACGTTGTCAGCAGGCTTGGATCGTCCCAACTCGCTCTGCGGCGCTCCGACCGCCGGTTGGGCCGATGGACTTGGTGCCCCGGCAACCCGCCACGCCCCTGCCGCCCCCGAACATCCCCAGCATGTCGATGACCGTGAACGTGTCGACGAACCGCAAGAACAGGTCCCCGAGTTGGGTCGCATCCGCCGCGTCGTGGTAGGTGCCGCAGGGTTATCGCCCGCTCGGGGTCACCTCGGCAGCCGACGACTCCTGTGCAACGACCCGCTTCGTGCACGCCGTGCCGAACAGTTCCGGGTAAACATCGGGATACTCCGACTCGCAGAACGCGATGGCGCCCCGGGTCTGGTTTACTACATACGCTTGCACCGCCTGGGAATCCGCTTCGCTCAACACATGGTCGAAGCCCGGCATGCCGACGGATGCGTAGACGCCCTCGCGCACGATCAGGTCCCAACTCGCGTGGGCGTCGGCGGACAGGTACTTGAGATCCGGCAGCGAGCTGCCGGACGTCACGCCGGAACCGTGGCAACCAGAGCACCATGTGTGATAGAGGAGTTCGCCGCGCGCGACCACCTCGGGCGTCGCATCGATGGCGGGAGGTTCGGGGATGTTCACGTGGGTGACGGCGGGCCGCGGCAACTCGGCGGTGCCGCCCAGCTTGAATGCCAGGATGCGCCCTTCGGTCAGCACGTTGCCCTTGTGCCGGGGCACGCCGGAAAACACGGTGAAGGAGCCGCCCCAGCCCGCGACCACCGCGATGTATTGTTCGCCATCTATGGTGTAAGCGACTGGCGCGGCGATGATGCCCATATACACCGGGGTTTCCCACAACAGTGCGCCGGAGTCTGCGGCATAGGCGGCGAAGTAGCCGTCGGACCGACCCTGGAAGACGAGGTTGCCCGCCGTGGACAGCAAAGCCGCCGTTCCAGGTGGTCGGGTGCTGCACTCGCCAGACCTCCTTCTGCGCAACGGGATCCCACGCGGCGAGATGGCCCTTCATGCTCTGCAGCACCTGGACCTGGCCATCGACGGTCTTCGGCGGCAGCAACGGGACGATATCGATGCCGGTATTGAACGCGCCCGGCCTGTACTCGAAGTCGGCGTCTTGTCCGTAGGGGAAGGCCATGTCCAGCGCGGGGATGTAGACATAGCCGGTGTCCGGGTTATACGCCATCGGGTGCCAGTTATGGCCGCCGTGGACGGACGGAAAGATGAGTTGGATGGCGTCCTCGTATCGGGCACCTGGGCTTTCCACCGGCCTGCCCGATGCGGGATCGATGTGGCTCGCCCAGTTTACGGGAACGTACGCCTGCGCCGATATGAAGGTGCCGTCGGTGCGATCAAGCACATAGAAAAAGCCGTTTTTCGGCGCCTGCATGATGACCTTGCGCAAGGCGCCGTCGATCTCGATATCGGCCAGAATCATGTGCTGTGTGGCGGTGTAGTCCCAAGTCTCGCCGGGCGTGGTCTGGTAGTGCCACGCCATGGTGCCGTCGTCCGGGTTGATCGCGACGATGGAGGAGAGGTACAGGTTGTCGCCGCCGCCGGGACTGCGGATGTCCCGATTCCAGGGCGTGCCGTTGCCGACGCCTATGTAGAGCAGGTTGAGTTCGGGGTCGAACGCCATCGAGTCCCAAACCGTGCCGCCGCCTCCGACTATCCACCACTCGCCGTTCCACGTGGGCACCGCCATCTCCATGGCCTTGCTTTCGAACGGTTTCGACGGGTCCCCGGGAACTGTCCAGAAACGCCACTTCTGCTCGCCGGTCTCCCAGTCGTACGCGGTGATGTAGCCACGCACGCCGTATTCGGCGCCGCCGTTGCCGATGACAACGAGGCCCTTGACGACCCTGGGCGCGCCGGTGATGGTATACGGCCGCTCCGGATCGATGGTCAGGACTTCCCAGACCACCTCCCCCGTGCCCGCATCCAGTGCCACCAGCCGTCCATCGAGCGTCCCGACAAAGACGCGCCCCTTCCACACCGCGACGCCCCGGTTCACCACATCGCAGCAGGCGTACTTTCCCCATTCCTTCGGCACCTTCGGATCGTATTGCCAGATGAGTTCTCCGGTGCGGCCGTCGTTGGCGTACACCCTGCTCCAGGTGCCGCTGGAGAAACATGACGCCATCGACCACGATCGGAGTCGCCTCGAGACCCCGCGCATCTCTGGTGTTCCAGTACCAGGCGAGGCCCAGACCGTCCACGTTCTCGTCGTTGATACGGGTAAGGGGACTGTGCCGCTGCTCATCGTAGGTGCGACCATGCGCGAGCCAGTTGCCGGGCTCGGCGTCCGCCGACCGAATCCGGTCAGTCGACACCGTGGCGGTCGCCGCACGGATTGCGTCCGCGCGGGTGAGTTCGGGCTCCCGGCCGCACCCCACAAGCACCGCCGCCAGAGCGCCGGCCACCAGAACCATCTTCATCCGCCACATGGCACGATCTCCCCTCGATCCCAGGCACCAGATTACACCGTACTGCGCTTCGTCCGGCAAAGCCGTGAACCGCCATCTCGATGTCCACGCTCGCTCGCATCCTGCGAGGCCCGTATCATCCTTTGGCAACCACGAAAATGGATGAGCCATGCTTGAGATACGCAAGACGAACGCCGTCACGCGCATCGGCTTCGGCGGCAAACTCATCGACTATGCGATGCTCGAGTCACTGCGCGAAGCTGTCGCAGCCGCCTCAGCCGACAACGCCGTTCGGGCGCTGGTACTCGACTGCGAAAGCGGCGGCGACGACTGGATGAATATGGGCGAGTGGCCGGCTCGGCTCGCCCATCGGCGGCCCGGGGGATCGCACGGACCCGGTCCCCTTCCGGAACAGGACGCCATCAAGGCGCTCCGGCGTTTCATGAAGCCGACACTCGCACTCCTGCGCGGAGAAGTCCTGGGGCTCGCACTGGACCTCGCCTGCGTCTGCGACATTCGCATCGCGGCTGCATCCGCCACAATTGGCGATCCGAGGATTCTCCAGGGCCGCGCGCCGGCGACGGGTATCAGCTACCTGCTGCCGAAGCTGATCGGCCAGTCCCAGGCCATGCGCATCCTGCTGTTGGGCGAGCCCATCGACGCCACGGAAGCCAGGCGCATTCAACTGGTGCACGAAGTCTTCGCGGACGCGGAATTCGATAGCCGCACCAACGAACTCGCAAGCGAGATAGCAAGGCTGCCGACCCGTGCCTGGGAAGTGCACAAGCTGCAGGTGTTGCCGCAGCTCGACCTGCCCTTCGACGCCGCCATGGTGCATTCGCTGGGTATCCGCCAGACGCACGTCATTGAGGACAGGGTGGAAGGCATCAAGGCTTGGCGCGAGCGCCGAGCGCCGGAATTCAAGGGGCGCTAAGGACTTAGGTCCGAGCAGATCTGGCCATGAGCGACGAAACGGCTTTCATCATCGAGGACGACGGACCGATCCGTCACCTGGTCCTCAATCGCCCGGACAAGCTCAACGCCCTGGATCTGGACCAACACGCCCGGATCAAGCGCGCGGTCGAAGCATCGAGCGGCGACGCGTCGGTTCGGGTCCTGGTCCTGTCCGGCCGCGGCCGGGCTTTCTGTGCCGGCGACGACCTGACCGCCGATACGCCAGCAGCAGAAGATCCGCTCAAGGGGCGGCGCGTCGATCTCGAAATGGGCGCGGGGCCCGCGTTTCTTCTCGAATCTGCGGCCGTCCTGCGAGCCTGTCCGAAACCGACCGTCGCATTGCTGCACGGACACGCCCTGGGCTCCGGCTACGACTACAGCCTGTCCTGCGACTTCCGGCTGGCGACAGCGGACGTCAACTATGGCGACCCGCGCATTCATCGAGGGCTGTGGGCAGCAGAGGGCTGGTCATACAAGCTGCCGCGGCTGGTCAACCAGTCCGTCGTGACGCCGATCGCCTATCTCGGCAAAACCATGGATGGGCAAACCGCCCATGACTTCGGGCTGGTACACCGTGTCTATCCCGCCGGTGCCGACCTGCGGGTCGACGCCAAGCCGTTCCTCGACGCGTTGGCGGCGCTCGACCTCGACGCCTACGCCCGGACCAAGGCGCGCATTCTGGCCGCGGCCGACCTCGACTTCGAGCACGCGCTGGCGTTCTCGCCCTAAGCGCCGCGTTGTTACGTGGTCGAATCAGGATAAACTTCGCCGACTCCCGACCAGGCAGTGCGGAGCACGCAATCGATGTATCAAAACGAGTTCGCGGCGGACCTTTCACCCCACGAGATGACGCGCACCGACGAGTTCCGAAGCCTGTGCCGGAGCGCGGCCGATTTGGGCTTGGCGCACAGTACGGACGTTCACTACTGTTCCCGGCAGACCGTCGTTCGCCGAATTCGTTTCCACTTCACCGAGTGGGGCGATCCGGAGTTGCCAGCGTTGCTGCTATTGCACGGGACGAATCAATCTTCCCACTCGTGGGATCTCGTCAGTCTTGCCCTCGCTCCTTCCTGGCACGTGTTCGCGCTCGATCAGCGCGGTCACGGCGACTCGGAGTGGAGCCGCGAACTCGACTACTCGACGACGGCGATGGCGGAGGACGCGATCGCGTTCGCCCGGGATCGCAAACTGAAGCGGCCGATCGTCATCGGCCATTCCATGGGCGGTCGCGTCGCCCTGCTCGCCGCGCTCAAGGAACCCGCCTTTGCGCGCGCGCTGGTCCTGGTCGATTCCGGACCTGAAATGAACACCCAGGGGGGCAGACGATCCGCAATTTCATTCACAACAACCGCGAGTTCGACAATCTCGACCAGTTCATCGACAACGTCGTCGCCTACGATCCCTACCGCAAGCGCGAGCACGTCGAGCGGACCGTCAAGTACAACATGTTCCAGCGCGCCGACGGCAAGTACGTCAGCAAGAACGACCATCGCCGGACGGCCAATTCCCGCACCGCGATCGACCTCGACGACGTAAGCGCCCTGCCCCACCCGGTACTGGTAGTGCGCGGAGAAAACTCGAACGTGTTCACGCCCGATGCCGGCCAACGCCTGGTCAGCGCCCTGCCCGATGCACGCCTGGTCACCGTGCCGAACTGCGGACACAACGTGCACTCGCAAAACACGCCGGGTTTCCTCGCGGCGGTCAAGCCGTTCCTGGAAGAGGTAGCGCGCGCCTGACCTTTGGTTCAGGAACGATAGCGCTCTTTCGGTTCGGTGCAGGTTGTGCGGACGCGATTCGTCTGGGCACGGATTGCTGCTTGCCCGTCCGTTGATCTGATTTGAAGGACTATGCTCGTTGGCCCCGTAGCGGCGAGACTCGGCCAAAACTCCAACCCAGAGGGCACATCCCGGAACCGCCCCTCCCACGCGAAAACGAGGCAAGAGGGGCGGACCGGTCGCTCATCATGACCCTCCCTGGACGCTCACCGCGCGCCCGGCGGCACCGTAACGCCGTCGGTTCCAGCTGCTGAGCGTGCGAGCCACGCGGAACCCGTTGTTGTCGTTGCGGTTGCCGGTGGTGTTCCGGTTCCGGTTCGCGGCGCGGAGGTTCCTCGGATTGTTGTTCCAGAAGCCGCCGCGCAAAACGCGCTCGGGGGAGGGCCAGGCTCGCGCGCCGGATCGAACCACCCGGCATGAAAGATCGACTGGCGCAGACGCCAAGTGTTCGCGTGCTCGGCGTGGGCGATCCAGGACCGCACTCGGCGGAGCACTTCTTCTTTCGTGGCTGTCCCCTGTCGCCAGCGGTCGCGCAAGCCGCGCAGGCGGTTGCGGAAGCGACGCACGTTCTCTTCGGGCAATCGCCGCTGCCCGTCCGGCAGCAGAACGAAGCCGGGGAAGGGCGCGGATTCGCAGTTCGGCAGGATCATTGTTTTGTGTGGGTGGAGCGGGAGGCGCCGACCCTCCAAGAATGTGGCGATCCGTCTTCGCCACTCTTCGAGCTGTTCACGGTCGGCGAGGGCCAGCGTGCGTTCACAGGCAATGCGGCGCCGCAGGTCCCGCTCCAGAATCTCGTGATCAATGGCGGGAAAGTAGCGTAGATGGCGCAGCGCAGGACACGGCGGTCGCGGTCGCGGAATCTCTCGTAGCGCGCGACGGCGCGGTGCGTTCCCTTGCCGACCCGGTTCGCATAGCTATCGTGAATGAAGCCGCGCTCGAAGATCGGCCCGCATACGGCGCAGAACGCTGATGCACTACGCGATCACGGAAAGGCGCGGCGGAGACGATGCGATGTTTCGGATCGAATATTTTCGGTTTTCGTGTACCTCCCCGGTCGATAGCGGCGACTTTGCAGGTCCCGCTCCAATCGTAGGAGTTCAGTCTCCAAGCCGGCGAGAAGTGCCGCCACGCCCGGCTTGCCTCGCTTGCCCCTCGCGGCACGCAGGGCCGCCGGTTGCCCGGTGTACGTCGCTTCAATCAAACGCTCCAGCACATCGAGAGCAGTCGCCTGGATGCGTTCGCCGAGAAGAACTTCTGCTTGCGGGGAAAGCGCTCAACCGTGGGCACCAGCCACAGGACGAAACGGTAGTGCGCCTCCAGGGCGGCGCCCGTCGTGCGCGCGCGGTTCGCGTCCTTGGCGCGGTCGCCTTCGTCTTCGTCATTCGTCCCCAAACGACACTCCTCATGCTCTCTTGACAGCGAATTTCGGAAATTTCGCACCAAGGGGGCAAGCCCCCAAGAAGCAAAAACTCAAGGGGTGAGCGTCCGGGCCACGCGGAACCCGAGGGTGCCGTATCGGTCGCCGGTGAAGAGCCTGAGCGGGAGCGCGGCACGGAGGAGCCACGCAAGGTCGTCCCAGGAGCCGCCGCGCACGACGCGCACGGCGCAGTCGCCGCGCAGCCAAGCGCTCCCGTCCGATGGCGCGCCGGAATAGCTGCCGTTCCAACAGTCCTCGACCCACTCCCACACGTTCCCGTGCATGTCGTAAAGACCGAACGCGTTCGGCGCGAAGGAACCCACCGGCGCGGTGTATTCCCACCGATCGCCGCAACCATCGTTGTCGCAATTCGCCCGGTTCGCGCCGATTTCGTTCCCCCAACTGTACTTCGTCGCCGTGCCGGCGCGCGCCGCGTACTCCCACTCGGCCTCGCTCGGCAGCCGATACTCGGCACCCGTCTGCGAGGACAACCACGCCACATACTCCTTGGCGTCGTTCCACGACACATAGATCACCGGACGCCGGCCGCGGCCCCAGCTCTCGTCGTCGACCTTGTTCGGGTACGTGAAGCGGTCGTAGTCCTCGAACGTCACTTCGTGCACCGACAGCGCGAACGCCCGCGGAATTGTCACCTCATGTACAGGCTTCTCATCATCGAAACAGTCCAGACCCGACACGCACCCCATGCGGAACCGTCCCGCCGGGACCACCACCATCTCCGGCCCCTCGCCGCCAGCTCGCAGCACGTCGCGGAAGGCGTTACACGTCGCAGGCACCCTCGTCCCCGGGGCTCGTTGCCCGGGCGGACTGCCGCTGACCGTGGGCTGCACCACCACAGGGCGCGGCGGCTCCTCCCGTCGCTGGCTTCCGGCAGATCCCGCCTTGGTCATAGCCTCGATCACGGCGGCCTCGACTCCCGCCCCAGCCAGCGCCACAAGCTGCTCCACAGTGGTATCGAAGTCTGACCTCGTCGCCTCGATCTTGGCGACAATCACCGACGTCGGCAGGCCAGCCTCGGTGAGCGCAACGATGTCCTCGTTGGTGAGCGCCTCTTCGCCTCCCTGCGCCGCGCACAGAGCATGACTTGGCACATGACGAGAATAACCAGTCCCAACGATGAAATAGTCCTTTTCATGGACACGCTCTAGCGGCTTCAACGCCTCCATTGTTCCCGCTATCCAGTATCGACGCAAAAACCCGTCGTGACGCCTAGAACGCAGCCCCGATGACCGGCGCCCGGGGCGCCACTCATCATCAGGGAGAGCGCGGGGCTACCCCGCCCCGACACAAGACCAAAACGACTTAGCAAGCTATAGCCAGGACCTTGTGTGTAGCGACCCTGGGCGCGCGCACGGCTCGGGTTCCGCAATGACTCCACACGATGTGCTAGAGTCGTAAAACGTTTTCGTGATCGATTGTGAGCCGAATGGAACAAGTGAAAGTGTCCCCGAAATTCCAGGTCGTCATACCCAAACTGGTGCGCGAGTCCCTTGGCATACGGCCCGGCCAGCGCTTGCAGGTTGTATCCTACGGGGACCGCATCGAGCTCGTCCCGCTACGCGATATCGGCGAGATGCGAGGATTCCTCGCTGGCATGGATCCTCGTTTCGAGCGCGAACCGGATCGCGAACTCTGACGATGGCAGCGGCGAACGAACTGAATCTGGTCGATTCCTCGGGCTGGATTGAGTACTTCACCGATGGCCCCAACGGCGGAGTCTTCGCCGATCCGCTGTCGGATGCTAGCCGGCTCGTCGTCCCCACCGTGAGTTTGTCGAGGTCTTCAGGGGGGTGTGCTGCGCGACGCTGGGGAGAAGACGACGCGCTTCGCGTCGCCGCGCTGATGAGCCGCGGCCGGGAAATCCCGCTGTCATCCGCCCTCGCGCTGGAGGCTGCGCGGCTTCGGCATGAAGGGCGCCTGGCGATGGCCGGAGGGAATCTACTGGCCAGGGCGAGACCTGACGGGGAGCAAACCACTGTGGACCCAGGACATCGACTTTGAAGGAATGCGGCACGTGCGCTATTTCCCGAGCATTCCAGGCTGATTCCATGAGATCGCCGGATTTCCGGCGCCGATGAAAGGGAAGTCAACCAGTCTTGGCTGTCGGCTCCACCTCGTCAACCATGGAAGTGCCCCGCTAGGCGGGCATCCATGACCCGAATTCCAGGGTTGGGTTCCGCGCGCGTGGTCGAAGCGCAGCGCGCGGCGTCGCGCACTAGTAGTATGGCCCCGCAAACATCAGATTTAGTCGGAACCGTCTAAGACGGGACTGCGTGACACCAGGCCCACCAGGCCGCACGGGGCTTGCGACTGAACGTCCCAGGTCCATGGCGACGGTTGAGCGCGCAGGCCGTGGGACGAGCATCCGGTCGTACGCGGCAAACAGAGGCCGATTTGGTCGAACGACGACGTCGACGCCTCGGGCGTAGCCGTGCGTTCGGCCTCGCGTTCCAGTCAACGCAGTAGTACGAGATCATGGCGCTGCGTGCCGGTGACCGTGTTAAATGCATGACCATGCGAAGATGA
>CASHTH010002188.1:0-11016 GCA_030341885.1 Geodia barretti
CGTACCATTATTACGCGCACAGCACTGACTTCCGTACATTAACTATTACTTATTAGTATGCATGCCATGGTGTATGGTGTGCTGACTCAGCATACACTCACATGTGGTGTATGAGCTCTCATACACCATGGCATGCATACTAATAAGTTGTCTTAGTGTGCATTCCTGCGGTACAAATTGGTTACACTACACCCACTGGATGGTTTAGTGCATACACTACTCGTGCTACTCACTCGTAGTGTATGTCCACTAAACCTTCTCGTGGGTATATGTCTAACCTATATATATATAGCTAACCATCTGCGTATACACCTACACATTCGTTACACTTTTTTGCGTAAAAATTTGGTTTTAAGTGATTTGTGAAAGTATTATGAAGCATGCACATACATACATACATACATACATACAATAACATAGTAAGTATGTAGGAATAGTAGTAGACAACATACACTTTAGCAGAAGGAGTGTGCCAGAGCTGGGAGGTGGTGGTTGTGGAGGAGGGAGGGGAGAGAGTCTGCTCCACGAGGCTGGCCAACTGGACACACCCCGACACTGATGACTGGAGCATCACCAGACATGACTCCAGAGCCTCCCTGCAACATAATACAGAGGACACACGTTGTGACCAACACACTCTTGCTTTTTGTGTACATTACATCTACGTGCATTTTGCATTACTGGATGAGCAAGGGTTGCAGTCACGTGGAGGAATGACTGTGACATTTCAGTTGATCCATGCACGTTTTTGAATCACGTAGGACCTTACAGTAATGTCGGAAAAATTAGAAGCGTGCGCGATTCGGTAAGCTCGGTTCACCAAAATGTAAATTAATACTTTAGACATCATGTGTTCCTGATGTAATAATAATCTGCGTAATCCAAATTGGGTGGTGCAAACGTTTTAAGTTAACACGGACGTCTTATGTACTTCTCATTGGTGAGAGCACTCAGTTGTTTCTGGAGAATGGCGAGAGAGGCAGTGTCCTCGCGGTGCTGTCTGTCCCTCTGGTCCTCCCTATCCCTCTCCCCTGACACAGCTGCCTGGACCTGGAGACTCAGTCTCTCCCTCTCCTCCTCTCTCTCCCTCAAGACTCCTTGCTGCTCCTCTACCACCTCCCTCACTTCCACCAGCTCCTCCTGGTGCATAGAAGTATACATGTTGCACATGCTCTACACAGATACATAATTACATGTTCCCCCCTATACTTACACGACTGCTTATGTTTGCTGCAAGTCAATAACCAGAAACATGCCACAGACTTGGTAAATATGAACGTAAAAGGCACCCAGGTTTATTAACCCTCGGCGCGCATGCGCAGCGAGGGTTACGGTAGTCGTTCTGTTTGTCTGTCTGTCTGTATGTCTGTCTACGACTATTCTCACACTACAGGCAACGAGGCGGCTTATGAGTGATACCAACAGCTTTAGCGGTACATGGGCTAGAAAATTTAAATGGCGATTTTGCTGAAACGACTGCGTTCGAGAGCGACAAACTGGCACGGTCGCGGATAGCGTTGTGTGGCCCAACCCATCAATAAGCGGTGCGCATGCGTGTATTAGACGCGATCAACGCAGTATGCTGGCTTACCTCGACCTGATCCGCTTGCTCTGTTTACCTTGGAGGCACAAGAAGCCACAGCGAAGGGTGTGTATCGACTCTCCCGCATGCTATCTACTACTGCAGCTAGCCCGTGTCAGACTCTCTGCGAGCTACTAGCGGGAGACCGCGAGTAAACACCAATAGCCCAGCCCATCCATTAGCGGTACTGCGCATGCGCAGTTCGCCGAGGGTTTGCACTTTAGTGCTTTTGATTTTTAACAGGACTTGCAAACCTACCAATCCTTGTGCAGCAAGCAGCAGAGCACACACACAGAGAACAAAAACAAGGTACACAAAAAATTTATATACCTTAACTCTCTCCAGCTCTTGATGTACCTGTGCCACTCTCTCTGCCCCCTCCTCCTCCACCACTCTGTGGCGTATATCACAGCCAATCAACCTTTTAACACAGTGAATAGAGGCAGAGGCTACCAATGTTTTCAGCACCTACAGTGCAGTGTCTATTTGAGGGTTGAGGAAATACGTAAGCTGTAGCCAATTGTTTAAGGTGGTGTAAAAGCCATACACTTGAGGGGACTTGCTGGGCACTTAGTACAGTTTATTCAGTGGCTCAGTTGGTGGTTGAGATCACAGCATGTGTACTGTGTCACACACAAACACAGTGTGCAATGTGAGGTGGCCATTCTGAGGTACTATCACTGGCTGAATATTAGCCTCAAATGCACTTGCAGCACATCAATTAGAGCACTGGTATGAACATACAGAGTGTACCACTGGTCCTCAGAACCACTCTCACACAACACGACACTGACACATACAACACATGAACTAACAGAATAACATCATACAATTACATAATACATACATACATACACAAATGCAGTAAATATACACACAAAACACGAGACACAGGAACACATGCTCACTGAACCCACATATCATCATTCCCACTGACATTGGTCACAACACAATAGCAGATAAGGGAAAAACATTAGTGAAGTTGTTTGCAGCTGAATATGTATACACTGTCATTATGCATGCTGGATAGTATGATTTTACCCATGGTTTCCATTAAGCAGGAGGGCATTAAAAAAGAAGGGATAACCCCCTGCAACCGTACTAGCTAAAACCCAGCTTACAAGCATGTACATGTGTACTGAGTATCGCTACACGTATATACACAGTGAGGGCTAAGATGGCCGTCCACAAGCTGAAACCTGTATTTCTGCAAGCATCACTTGCTTGAATTAGCCACAGTACAAGTGTACTCTCCTGCAGTAGTCACAGTCAGAGTGTGGGTGTACTGTGCAGTCACTGGGTCATTCAACACAGTCTGGGTTCCTTGGGTGACAGTGGTGGAGTCTCTGGTCCAAGTGACAGTGGTAGCAGGTCCACCAGTGGAGATACAGGTGAGGATCAGCTGGTCAGGGTCAAATGACAATCCTCCAGATATTGAAATATCTCCTGAATTGTAATACCAAATCTCTTGATTAGTACACATATCAAGTTATAGTTTAAACAAAATTAATTAATGCAGTCTAACCTCCACTGGCAGTATACAGTCCCACATAGACTGGTCTGTCTCTCACTGAGATGTCACTATCATCATGGACAGCATTAGTTGGAATATCACAGCGATAGATACCAGTTGGATTATCCCTACGACGTAGGTCAACTCCTTGAGCTACACGCTGCTCATAGATATCACCAGTATCAATAGAATAGAGAACCCCAGTCTAGTTCCATCAGGGAAATACCAGTCTCCACGATGGATACCCTGACCACCACTACAACATGTGCCCAGGTCAGTGATACACTGAACACTGTCACTACCACTGCCCACTTGACTGATGTCCACATAGGAATGGTTGGCCAGAGTCTGGCCCATGAAGGAGACATAAGGAAAGGTCTGAGAGTGGACCTCCACCAGAGACCAGAGGAGAATCAGTGAAACAGCTGCTCTGCCTGCTGCAGATCAAAGAAAAGACACCACCAAAAAAGTGGGTGGATCTCAGGGCTCTGCGTCCTCGCCAACAAAACCGCGGTTTTCGCACAGCGTCAGGATCAGCTCACTGCACACTCGCACGCACATACTGTCGAACTTACCTGTTGTTCCTGGAGTCAGAGTCATCGCTGGCCGCCGATCAGTCTCTCGACACAAGAGCTTTCGCACCAGCAAAATCCCGCGGGGCGTCGGAAATTCCTCGCCAATAAAACTCCCACGTACATAATATATACGCGCGTCGCGTCGTCAATATAAATCATTGATGTTTGTCACACTATTATTATACAGCAAAAAATAGTAAAACCCACAACTTTATACTAGTGGAAATGTTGAACAATGTTGGCGAGCGGGAGCGACCCAACTTGGGATTTGCCCGCGATGTTCGGGCTGCATAACGTGCCGTCAGCGCACAGCTTTCTTTTCTTGAAGCAAGACAGATCTACCTGTCGCCGTTACATGCGTACTGTACATTGGCAGAACGGTGAGCAGGTGAGCAGAACGGTACTTACCTTACGCTTTCAGCTCGTCAGTCGTGGTCCACCAGGCAGCTGGCATATGGCCGGCACCGTGTGTGAAAATGCGTAAAAATTTGGAAATATTTTCGGATAAAAAGAAGCGCGTACAAAGCCGCGCATGCGCACTTACACGACGTACGACACATACGACATATACGCTCAACAGAAAACTAGTTGCTCGCTCCGCTCGCATAAAGCTACATGTAAGAGGAGACAAAGTTTGCAAAACCAATCATAATTTCTCAGTCAGTTAAAAGTTTGAGTAGAGTGCAAATGAGTCGAGGTATTCCAAAACAGCCTCAAAGATTATCCTGTACTGCAGCTGCAGATGAAACAAATTGGGAGTAACTCAATACATTGGTTTATAGGGATAGTAGGTGACGTACCACAGTGCGTACAGCTCCAGGTTTCTGTACACGGAGAGCCTTGACCACCTGGAACACATCCACCACTCCCTCTGTCTTACACCTCTCAATGGTGGTGGCTATGGCACAGAACATCCCCGACCTGCTCACTGTATCACTGGACACAACACACACAGCATTGCAGTAAAGGAAGGGATAATTATTGACAAAAACACTTGGGAAGTATTGCACACTAATTTGTATGTTTCTCAGTGTATTCTGATTAGCAACAAGTATGCAAGAAAAGATGCACTACGTTGCAGAATAAACATATGCAAAGGCTTGCATGGTAGTTAAAACTTGAGGCAGAGAGAGAGTGTACCTGCAGTGGACCATGATGGGGTGATTGCCGGTCCTCCTCTGCACCTTACCGACCTCCTCAATCACGTCAGTGACGGTCTTGATGTTGGAGCAGTTCCCATCGGGTGCCCAGTTGGTGATGTGGAACTGGGTCACCTGGTGGGACTTGTTGCTCTGTGGGTGACACCAGTAGGTCACAACTGGAGCAGTGGAGGAAGGAGAAGACTTACCTTCTCATCGTAGATTCCAAAGTTCCTCATAGAGAATCCAGAGAGCCTTTCTTCCTGGATCAGGTCCACAGTGAACTCTCCAACTGTGAGGGAGCCACTGGAAGGCCAGTACTGGTAGCATGTCTCCTGCACACACACACACATGCCATGAACACCACAGTAATACTGCTGTATGGCCTCCCACCTTCCCAGTCTCCACCAGGTCACACAGCATCACCAACACTCCACACTTCCTGTCGCACGCAATCTTCCAGAAATCTCTGGCAGTGGACTGCATTGGATTCTGAGCTATGATGAAGGCTCTCTGCTGCTTGTAGCCCTACAGAACACAGCCTCAGTATGCATACACCTACTCAGAAAAAGAGGTCTTACATGAGCCACACTAGCATTGATATAATCTGGACTCTCTCCCTTTATCAGCACCCTCCACTTGTCCACTAGACAACAGACAAACGATAGAACATGTATCACTGAGAGAGAGTGCCAGAAGAGCTTACGAGGCAGGAAGTTTTTGGAGCGGTTTTTCTTTGGGTGTTTGAGAGCGACAGACACCTTAGCATCTTGAGGGTTGGGACTAACTTGCTCCAACACCTGGGAGAGTTAACAAGACAGACAGAGAAATGGAGAGAGAAAGTGGTGAGAGGTGTGCCATGTTGTCCGTCGACTCACAGAGAACTGTATCTCCATATCAGTTCTCCCTGACTGGTCCCGCCTCTGCAGCCGGCCCAGAATCTTCCTCAGGTCTCCAGACTCCACCTGAGTGTCTCCACACGTGACTGCCTCCAGGATGGCATCGTGGATGAAGATATACTGGTCCTGTGACCACCATGAGAGGGAAATAGAGAAATAGAATAATAATTACTAGAAGGAATGCACCTCACACACACACCTACACATCAGAGTGGACACAAGGAATGCCAGGCATTCAACGGTAATGTAAACACCACACAAGACATAAGCTATGGGCAACATATCTGAACACAACACAGCCTGTGGGCAGTAGTAAAAGACGATACAAATGTCCCTTGTTTGTCCCTAGAGCACCCCAGTGTGTTGGTGATGTGGTGTATACAGGTGGACTAACTCCAGCACAACTACAAACACTGCAACTGAAACACAGAGAGAGAGACAGCGAGAGACCAGCTAACACAACATACCGGTGTCTGAACCATCTTGGTCCTCTGCTGCCTCAGATTAGCTATGATTCCAGGGATGTCCACTTTCCCCTCCTTCTCCACTGCCTCGAGGGCTTGGTCTATAGTGATGAATGTTCCTGTCCTGCCCACTCCAGCACTGTTAGGAGAGGAGAGAGGGGAGAGAGTGTGTGTGTAGTTCAGAAGGAGCGAAGTTAGAGTCCAGTTGTTTTGAAAGTGTTGGTAAGTTTGTTTTCTTCATTACTTCTAACCACTTAGTAATAATGCTTGGCCTTACTTTATGCTACATCAAGAGTGCTGTTGGTTCCTTTGGCCTTGGTTTGGTTTAACCAAATGCACCATTATTCTAAGACGGTAGAAAACCCCTTTTAGTTACTCCACTCTGAATGTCCTGAACTTATGTACAGCAAAGATAGCTCTCTAAGGGGCTGACCTGCAGTGGACGACTATAGGTCCAGATTTGTGTTCCTTCATCACCCTCCTGTGGAAGGTCAGGATGGGCGTGGCATAGTCGGGCACTCCGTGGTCAGGCCAGGCTGTGAAGTGGAACTGACTCACGTTCAGTGGACGCTCTGAACTTCCCTTCAGCTGTTTACCATGAAATGAGAGTATTTCAACGTTGACATGAGAGTGAAATGAGAGTGAAATTCAATGTTGACACCATAAAGATAAAACAAGCACACCTGGACCAGAATACGTCGCAATGTATAGTCAGCCAGTGTCTGCTGGTCAGTGACGGTGATCTGGAACGGTCCAAATCCTTGGGCCCCGCCCTCGGGCCAGTACTGCTGGCACTTTATCTTGGTCCCCTCCACCAGGTTCGTTATCATGACAACGGTGGGGGCCCTCTCCTGCCAGACCAGCCTCCAGAAGTCAACCACTGTCTTTGGTAGGGGACCTGGGGAGGAGGCAATGACATCATACATTCTTACACAACACACACACACACACACATACCTTGAGTGGCGATGAACTTGCCCTTGGTACTGTAGCCCTAGAGAGGAAGGTTATGTTTAGACAGGAGCCTTAGTTTCCACAAGAGAGGGACTTACATCAACATAGCTGGCATTGACATAGTCAGAGTCATATTTGGCCAGTGGGTTCAGCACTACGCGGTTGTCATCATCTGGAACAGAAGATGTGGAGGGATTTCAGATATGGAGAGATGTACACAGGGGAAAGGAGAGTGAGAGATGTACACAGGGGAAAGGAGAGCGAGAGATGTACACAGGGGAAAGGAGAGGGAGATGTACCAGGGAAAGGGAGCGAGAGATGTACACAGGAGAAAGGAGAGCGAGAGATGTACACAGGGGAAAGGAGAGCGAGAGATGTACACAGGGGAAAGGAGAGCGAGAGATGTACACAGGGGAAAGGAGAGCGAGAGATGTACACAGGGGAAAGGAGAGCGAGAGATGTACACAGGGGAAAGGAGAGCGAGAGATGTACACAGGGGAAAGGAGAGTGAGAGATGTACACAGGGGAAAGGAGAGCGAGAGATGTACACAGGGGAAAGGAGAGCGAGAGATGTACACAGGGGAAAGGAGAGCGAGAGATGTACACAGGGGAAAGGAGAGCGAGAGATGTACGCAGGGGAAAGGAGAGCGAGAGATGTACGCAGGGGAAAGGAGAGCGAGAGATGTACACAGGGGAAAGGAGAGCGAGAGATGTACACAGGGGAAAGGAGAGCGAGAGATGTACACAGGGGAAAGGAGAGCGAGAGATGTACACAGGGGAAAGGAGAGCGAGAGATGTACACAGGGGAAAGGAGAGCGAGAGATGTACACAGGGGAAAGGAGAGCGAGAGATGTACACAGGGGAAAGGAGAGCGAGAGATGTACACAGGGGAAAGGAGAGCGAGAGATGTACACAGGGGAAAGGAGAGCGAGAGATGTACACAGGGGAAAGGAGAGCGAGAGATGTACACAGGGGAAAGGAGAGCGAGAGATGTACACAGGGGAAAGGAGAGCGAGAGATGTACACAGGGGAAAGGAGAGCGAGAGATGTACACAGGGGAAAGGAGAGCGAGAGATGTACACAGGGGAAAGGAGAGTGGGAGATGTACACAGGGGAAAGGAGAGTGAGAGATGTACACAGGGGAAAGGAGAGTGAGAGATGTACTCACAGACACAGATGTTGGCGAAGCGGTTCTTGAGTTTATTGTCAGGAGTGGTAGCTACGGTAACGGGCTTATCCGCGTAGGTGGGCAGTCCCTGCAATCAACAGCAATCAGTGTAACAGCAGTCAGTGTAATGCCAGTGGGAGTAAGAAAAGGAGACGACACACACAGACACACTCCAATGCTTGACCAGCCACTCATACCAAGACAATTCCTTGGAGGAATATCAACGATATTCATAGCCCACCTCATATTCCTCTTTGAATGGCTTGTTGTTCTTTGAGTGTCGCTGTTCCACGTGACTCCCGAAGACAGCCACGGGAACCGGACCACTCAGAGCCACAGTCTCGTAGGACGGCTCCTCAGCAGCGATTCCCTCCTCCACACCCTCCTGCTCTACCTGCAGCTTCACCTCTCTCTCGACACTGCCTCCTCTGTTCCTGGCCACCAGCTGGTAGACTCCACTGTGTTTGGTCTCAGCAGAGGGAAGTGTGAGAGTCCCGTCCTCCGCCAGCTCTCTGGAGTAATCCGGCACCACCTCTAATCCGCCGTGGTACCACGTCAGTTTGGGGTGGGGTACTCCGGTTACCTCGACCTTGAGCACTACCCCCTCTCCCTCCTGGACTCGGGTGTCCTCTGGGAACTCCACTATCACTGGGGCTGAGTGTGAGAGAGGGTGAAGGAGAGGGAAAAGATGGTTGAGTAAAAATTATCACTAAGGTTAAAGCTGTGTGGACTGACCTTCATCAGAAGACACGTTGCGTCTTGGCAGAGAAGCGCACACTGTCGCTCTTGCTGGTACATACTTGCTGACAGTCTGCTCCTGCAGGACCCAGACCAGAGTCAATACATATAAACATACAGACAGGTGACTGGAGGTGAGAACTCACCTCTCTTGACCAGCCACACCACCCGCTAAGGATTGCTACACGGCAAACCACTGCGACAATGCAGTATGACACCAGCACTATTCCGTCCACACCGGAGCCTCCCTGCTTCAGTAGGGGACGAGGTGGGGAACACCGGGTGGGTGTGTGGCTGGTCGGTGTAGGATAAGGATAGAGGTGTGTTTGTTTGGGTTGGGTGACAGGTCTGCTGAAACTCACTTCCTTCCCCAGTTAGAGCGAAACGTAGTGAAGGTCGTGGACGAGTCCCAGCTAGGGTTGAAGACTGTGGACAGTGACGTCATAGCTGTTCCACTGCTCAGCTGTGTCGATAGTGTAGACGGTTCTGGTTGCAGAGAGGGTCGTCCACTAGTCCCTTCCTCAGCATGCAACGTGTCTTCTTCTTCCTCTCTCTGTTAGCTCCCAGCTCACCTCAGAGCAGTACATCAGGAGGCGAACGGCCCAGGAGAGAGTTATTGTAGTGGCGTGTGGTCTCAAGGCATCGGTGACCACACTGGCTGGCTGGAGTCGACACGCAGAATTGAACACAGTGTCAAAAAGTCACACACTATACTTCCTTCCTATGACTCACCTATTCTAACTTGTTTATAGATGAACTTGCCAGTTGGTTGGAGACGTAGCTACATGGAATGGTGTAGGTCTCTCCAATAGTAAGATTAGTAAGTGTAAAAACGTGTAGAATTCAGCACCGAGCTCTGACTATCATCACGCCCCACCTCATAGTCATTCTATAACCAGTGGCATCACTGGATGGACTCCAAGACACTAGGACACTAGTGGGACCAATCTGGACTGCTGTCACACAGCGGGGGAGGTGAGTTCCGGAGAACTTGCCTGATAAAATCAGCGTCATACACCTCATAATATACTTCTAATGCGGGATGTAGCCGACTCAGAGGACCGCAATATTAGACACAGGACATATGTAATCTCCTGCTGTGGGCACATTCAAGGTGCGTGTGAGCTATAGTTTGCAGTCACTGGGTCATTCAACACAGTCTGGGTTCACGTGGGTGCAGTGGTGGAGTCTCTGGTCCAAGGGACAGTGGTTCGCAGGTCCACAGTGGAGATACAGGTGAGGGTGAACTGAGGACTGCTCCACTGGTGATGGAGTGTGAGGAAGTGTAGATAGCATGATTTGACCTGAAAAGTCGTAACGAGTGTAGTGTGATTGCACGTATAACAGTAGTACATTATATACCTCTTCACTGGTGTACAGTCCTACATACAAGTGGACACCCTGGCCCGCGTGTGGACCGCTCAGTATCACCTTAGAAACTCGACCCACAACCTCGATATATTTCTCCTTCAGCTGCAGTACCAGCGGGGTCTCTTCAGTCTCACTACCGTGAATCTCTGTTCTGGTTTAAATCGGGAACGGAGTGTGTAGTTGTCACCTACTCTGGCCCCAGATGGAGCAGCCAGTTTCACTCCGAATAAGGGGGATTGCCAGAAGAAGATGGACGGTAGTGCTACAGCAGAGCAGTGTATCAGAGAGCCAATAGCACTGATATTCAAAAAGCCGTTATAGGGATGACAGCTCCATTCAGACGGAGGAAGAACATGTGTGGATGAGAGTGAGTGAAGAGTAGCAAACAGAAATGTGCTACACACATGTGGAATGTAAATAGCATCGTGCACAGTATCGCACAAAACTATACTGATGACATCGTGCACATACGGTGCTGGGTGTCTCTTCAACAGTGCGGACAATGAAAGAATATCACGTAATCTCACTTCATACGCAATCTGAAACGTAACCCAGAGTATCCTCACCATCAGGAGTCTGTCATGAGAGGGTTCACTGTAGACTCCAGTACCAT
>CASHTH010002190.1:0-65529 GCA_030341885.1 Geodia barretti
AAATTGGGGCCGTCGGTTTTTTTTGCTTGTTGCAAGAAGCGGTGCAGAGCTTTTTCGGAAAAGGATTCCATCAACTCCAACGAATCTCCGTCCACGAGACCTCGCTTACCGTGACCGAACACCCGTGACCACGCCCACCTCCAGCGTGGACGCAAGAGACGTACGAGGACAGCTGGCCGAAGCTGCCTCTCGAGAGAACCATCCAGTGGAGTGGGACACAACATACTTTCATACTGTTCTACAAGCAAGTGGGGGGAAGGAGAGTCTGACCAGAACCATCGTGAATACATTCATGCAAGCTCCCCTTACAGTTATAAGTATTATCTAGTGGGGATCTGTTAGTTGATTGAAGGACATGAATGTGTAATGCGAACGTAATGGTTGGAGGTCAAAGGTCAAATGGCCGCTGAGGCCAAGCTGCGCGGAAAGAGGTGGGGACTTTTTAGACGGACTAAGTGGAGGACGTGGACTCTGGGTGCCAGGGGGCCGACAGGACAAGTCTGGTGGCCTGGTGGGAAGACAACAGGCTGGATTCACGCCTACATTCAGAGATTGTTGGCCGGAGCAACTGCCACTGAGGTGAGATGTCAGAGATCACAGGAACGGGAGGATGATCGTGACTGAAGCTCAGATGAGATTCCTTGCTTTACAAATTTTGCGTGCAGCGGCCATGAAACTTGATGCACTTGAGTGACTCTGCACCAAGCTGGGGGCAGTGAACACACGATTTCTACTGTATTTGTTAGCGGTGTAGACAGAAAAAAAGGGTTCCTCAATTATTATTGTGAGTTGTAGTACCCATGATGCGTCTAGTGTCGACAGAATTGGACCAGGTGTGGGTATGGCTGTAGTCAGTGAGTACAGGTCCTACCAAACTAAAACACAACATAGGTTTTTGATATATACTTCATCATCGTTTCTAATTTCTACTCCATCCCGTGACAAAAGCCTAGTTACTTCTCCTGCCAATATAAACTATCTTTCACACTGAGGTGGGTCTTCTTCACCTTTCAAGACATCACTACTGTTAACAATGGCGACGTCCATAATCTAATGAGTGTCATTACGTGGGTGTACAGCTCCCAATATTTTCAGCACGTGATGACGATTCCATGCTTTTTATGCTATTTATAGTTCACACATAATAGTTTGCATTAACATGTTGGACAAAAAGATCATACAGCTTTCATTATAGAGGTTTTCGACCGTATTCACTTTGCGTGTGTGCGGTGGGCTAGGGGTGTACGGTTGTTGCCATGGGAACGTTGAAGGTACTGCTCAGACATTAAGTGAACGAGGGCCGAGTAGAGTCCAGCCGGTTGTAGAAAGTGGGGTTCGTTTAAAAAGCACCTAACAGGAGATTTTTTTCTGTACCAGTTGGGTTTTATTGGACGTGAAAGGTTTTGGCGCCCTTCGACGCTGAAGCCGGTGTTGTTACAGCAGATGCGTCCCAATCATACTGATCATAGACTGAGTGATGTGATCACAGATGAGGGAGCATAAGAGAGAAAAGGGAAACCAATAAAGGAACATCATTGGGGGAAGAAAGTCGGGGATGTCAGTTCCACCTTGGATGAAACATACCAACGGGGAAATGTTACAAGAACAAAAGTGTGCAGGTATAAAAACACTGCGGGAATACTATAAAGAAATGGGTCAAAAAACTGCGATAAGTTGAAGAAAGGAAAACTCACAATTGTTCTCAGAGGCGGGATGAGGTTGGACGAATAGAGGAACGTGTGACTGATATGTTTACCGGAAGTGAGCCTTTCGATGTTTTTGACCTATGTACCAAAAAAAAGAACAATTTATAGCGCCGGCCATAAATGTGGCAGCAAGGGAAGGGGGGGCTGTCTTGGCCGAGGTGCCATCCTTGTGCTTTTCCCTTTTTTTCACCCCTTCCTTCTTTTTTGTTCTTTCTGTAGTGTTGAGCTTTCCCTTTTGCTGGTACCGCCAGTCATTAACCAGTGCCTGTCACACATGGTCTGGTGTTTGAGTCTTACCAGAACTTACTTTCCCCTTCTTACCCTAGTCCCTTTTCACTATTTTTGACCTTAGAACAATTTATCCCTGGATTGAATCATTCTATGTTCCGGTGACTCGTTGGTCTGTACCTCCTTTGTTCTTTTTTTTTCCATATCATGACGGCCCTGTATGTGCACGAATTCCTGATATTGTGGATGTGGATTAACCATTGATTTCTACACTGGCCCTTTTTCCCCCTTTTCTCTCTTTTCTATTGTCACCTATTTTTTTCTTGTGTGGTCTTATTGCCGTCTGTTTCGCTCACATTCACCCCCAGTTCGTGATCTCACTCTTGCCTGTGTACAGTGCGCATTTGTCTCCTTTCTTCTTTTCTTTTCCCTTTTCCCTTCTTCTATATGTGCTTGCAGCGTTTGGGACACTGTGTGTGCCCGGAACCCCCCGTTTTTTGTGATATTGCTCACTGCCGATTTTTTCACGTGCAGACTGCTCACGTAGCACATGCAGCCGACGCAAGTCCCACCTGGCTCGGTGTTCGTCTGGACTCATGTGAAACCGACGACACATAACACACCACCGTCTAGCGTCGGACTAGTGAATTCATTGCACACAATCCTGTTTCTAACGTGTATTAATCGGCCTATTGCAAATTAATTACCTTTGTTCACATTCCCGCTGTTTTGTATCACCCCTAAATCCCAACATATCTCTTCCCCTCAAATTTGCATCCACCACCTTTATTGTTTTTTTTTCCTTTTTTCTTTTTTCTGTTTATCGTATGTTCTTACGATTTCTTTATCGTCATTAATTTTTCCACGCCCCCCCTCCCATTTGTAATATCCCACTGGTGGTTTTCTCTATTGCGGCCGTGTGTACAACTTGCATAATTGCTTCCGCGGCACACCCATTCCCCGCCTCTTGCGTCTCACCCCTCTTACAATGTCGACCCAGTGTGACTTCGGACCATTCTCATATTCTGCACCAATTCTTACTTCTTACCGTTGCCTTCCTCCTTGGCCCACGAGACTGCATCCTCTGAACAACAAGCCGATCGATTGACGTAAGTAGCAGCGTGCTGGCGAGGAAAAGGTACATTGTCAGTCATTCCTTCTCAGCGAAAAAGGGAAGTCTAGCAGTCCGCGCTCAGTGAATGAAAACCAGAACGTTCTCCGGGCACCAATGCAGTAAGGTGACCGAAGAACCCTAGATTTCCTTTACTTTGTTCTTCCTTCTTCATCATGCCGTGACGCCCCTGTCTTACTGTGAGACCACTTCTCCTAGGTACCTTTTGATATTATTTATGGCAGTTTTGTAGTTATTTATTAGATTTTGTGTGTGTTTCAGTTTTTCTCTCAGTTCACGTCGAGCGCCGTTATAGAGAATGCCGGATCATAAAAGTTAAATGGGCGTCAAATGAACAACCACCCCACTATCGCCCGTTATCATTACCCCCTTGCTCGCTTTTTTGTTTTCGTACCCCTTCCCCCCCTTCCCTCCCTTTTTTCCCGCGAGCCATACCTATGAGACTCAATATCACCACTATCTTTATCCTTTTTCTTTTTCCACGCAATACTAAATTCTGAACCCTTTTTAGTTCATGGTACATTGTCGCAATATCTGAATTTCACTCTACCCGGATTCCTTTTTCCTTTCTTTGGTTGATACACGCGTTGCGGTGGTGTCATTTTTTCAGTACGACACCTTATCTGCAAGACATCTACCAAGCTCTCCAGTTGGCTCCGCAGTACACGACGAGGTGGCTATGTGGAATTCAGTCCGAAGCCTAGTATAACATTAATATGTGCTTATAGTTAGTTTTTAAAAATTATTTCAGAAAATCCAAATTGGGTTGACAACGACAAGCAGCTACATTTGATGTCACTTGGCCGTTGCATAATGACCGATATGTTACCAAGACGACCGCGCCGAGAAACTAAGCTCTGTCTGCGAAGAAAATGTGTCATTTCACAGCCAAAGAGAATCAGTAGGAAAGAATTCTAAAGAATTTTAAGCGCATTTTTGATTCAACAGGTTGCAGACCCCACGATGTTGGAGCTTCTCTACGCAGATGTAAGTAAACACCATAACTACCAGAAACTCGAGAAGCTTGCCCTTGTGTTTGAAGCATGCGCACAGTCCACCTCTCTCTCTCTCTCTCCCTCTCCCTCCCCTCTCTTTCTCCTCTCTTTTCTCTTCGCTTAGGCAAAGAGAAATGTGCTAAAAGGACACTATCCTTGCTCAGAGGAGGATGCCATTGAATTGGGTGGACTCACCATGCAAGGTAAGGAAAGTGGGAGAGTTGGTGAAGAGAAAGCTAAAAACATACCCAGAAACCCCTACCCCTGAAATGAGGACCCTCTGAAAAATTAGGACATTTCTTTTCCCGAGAACGTTCTGCCACTTTAACGGCCCCAAAATAAGAACACCTGACTAATATCGACACTTCCTCCTATGCCATTCGTGGTTGAGGGGTTCCACAGTATTTCCACATTTCCAGGTGTTGTACGGAGACCACGTTTCCATGGTGCACCACAGCGGATTCCTTCAGGGACAGCTGGAAGAAGTCCTGCCAGTCGCAATGGCTACCCCTTCGCGGAGAAAGAGTGGAATTTGAACGTCGTATACTCGCACAACATCTCGAGTCTCAAAGTGTATCAACGTTCTCCGACAATGACCCTAGGTGAGAATACATGATTGTCACATGACAAACTAAACAATGAGGCGACCCCCTACTGTACTATTCAGGTTCACTCTACAAGCAGTACCTTCGAAATGCTGCCAGTGGCCTTTCTACGGAGCCGCATTCTTCCACGGTAGCCTAGCACAAGACCTTCCCCTACCAACACAGGTACAGTTTACAACTTTAACCCTGACTGCCACAGTAGGCTGGCGCTATAAATTGTTTTTTTTTTGGTAAATAGGTCAAAATACATCGAAAGGCGACGTTCTATAAACAATAGCAGCACACGTCCGGATTCCACCTCATCTCCTTGGAACAAATGTGAGGTTTTCTTTCAAATTTATCGCAGTTTTTGACCCATTTCTTTATAGTATAGAGTTTTATATGCACATTTTTTGTTCTTGTACATGTCGTGTATGTTCACCAAGGTGTGGAATGACATCCCTCTTCCCCCAAATTATTTCCTTAGTGGTTCCTTTTCTCTCTAGTCCCTCAGTCTGTGATACAAAATCACTCAGTAACGACTAGTAAGATTGGAAGCACTGCTGAAAAAACACTGCGTGCAGCTGTCAAGGAGCGACCCCAAAACCTGCACGTCCAGATAAAAACAGAATGGTACGAGAAAAAAACCTGTTATTGTTTTAAAACGAACCCAACTTTCTAAACAAAGGCTGACTCTTCTAGTCCCTCGTTCACGAATGTCTGAGCAGACCTCAACCGTTCCAATGGCAACACAAGACAACAACGGCACCGCACACAAGCAAAATGATGACGGTCGAACTATATAAATTAAAGCTGATGATCTTTTGTCAACATGTAATGCAAACTATTATGTGGAATATAAAATAAAATAAAAAAGCATGGGAATCGCATAACGTGTGAAAATATTGGGAGCTGTGCAACGATACACTACAAGATAGGACAGTGATGTTAAACAGGAGTGATGTTGAAAGGTGAAAAAAAAGAAGGAAGCCACTAAGTGAAAGGTGTATATGCAAGAGAAGTACATAGGCTTTTGTCACGGGATGGAGTAAGAAATTAGAAAGATGAAGTGAAAAAGTATATATCAAAAAACTATGTGTTTAGTTTGGAAAGGACTGTACTCACTGATAGCAACCATACCCGAACCTGGGTCCAATCTGGGAACGAAGAAAGGGCCCATAATGGTACTTACATCACAATAATAATGAGGAAAGTTTTTTTATGTATACAGCTACAAAAAACAGTAAAACTGGAAAGGCAACTGGTGCAGAGTTCAAAGTGAACAAAATTCAAACAAAATGAAGACCGTAAGAAAAAAATTTAAAGAAAGAATCTAAATTGAGATAAAGTCAACGACCATTCATCCACTGGTCATGTGATCCTACATCAATCAGTGTCAGTTGCTCGGCAAAAACAAATCTATGAATGGAGGCGTGATCAAGATGTATATATTCCAAACCAGGCCACCAGATTGCTGTCGCCCCCCGTGCAAACCCAGATCCCACGCCTCCACTGAACAGTCCGTCTGAAAAGTCCCTCTTCTCGCAGCGGCCTCGGCATTTGAACTTTGACCTCCAAACATACGTTCGCAATTAACTCATTCACGCCTCAGCAACCTACGAACCAGAGACCTAATACATAAACTGTAAGGGGAGATTGCGTGAAGGTATTCAACATGAGTTGGCAGACTCTCCTCCACCCAATTGCCTGAGAAAAGTATGAAAAATGTTGTTTTCCCACTCACTGGAGGTTTCTTCGATAGCAGTTAGCAGCTGACTCTGTACGTTCTTGCGTCCACGCTGGAGGGGGCATGGTAAAGGGTGTAGCACGGTTAGCGAGGTATGGGACGGAGATTTATCGAGAGTTTGATGGAATCTTTCCAAAATAATCTATACACCGATTACTGAAAAGAAAAAAAAAAAAAAAAAAAAAACACCCAACAACACAATTCATAAGCAATTAAATATGATACTGTATAAATAAATACAAATAATAGTAAGTAAACAAGGGCGCAAGGCAAAGCAGAAGGCCAAACAACATAACTCTAACAGGAAGGAAAAAAAGAGTTGCCCTGGGTGGGATTCGCAACCCACAGCGCTCTGCAGTATATAAGACAGAGCGCTCTACCGCCACCAAGTACCAGCGAGTTAAACATTCACAAGAGCTCACCAGGGAGACAATGACCAGGATTGACGAAACTCCACAGTACATCTCACAATGGCAAAAAACATGGAGTGAGGTCGCATGTCAAGTGTCTTTGTTGACATTGTAACATGGAGGAAAGAGAGAGCTCATGTGACCATAATGTGACTGTCACACAATCCTTAAAAAGAAAAACTATACAAAGGATTTGCATCCGTCTCCAAATGAGCAAAAAAATAGTGCGTGAGAGTTTTACAGGAAATGGAAAAATGATTGATGTCATGTGACCATCATGTTACTAACAGCGCACAACAGCGGATCAATGTCTTGCAGCTCAGCTCCACGTCGTCCCTCAAGTGGTGGTCATGGAAACAATCCCTCTCAATGAACCTGCGGAAACAAAAGTCAAAACTATCGGCACAACTTTTTAAATAGACGTTGGTACATTTTGCGCATGCACTTCTTTTATGCGAAATTATTTTGCGCACCTTGCGTCCGCTTGTCAATAATGTACTGCGCCCACATATATACCTAGAATATCTTCGAGGCCGGTGTCACTGTCACTTCTGGCGAAGGAGAGCGAGGGCACTAATAACAACAAGCAGCTGCCCTGGGAAGATGAAACAGTATTCCACATTTGATACACTTTCCGTTTGGATTACATAGCATACATACAGACATGTAGATAAAAACCAAAATTTCTGTACTTTGTCAACTCGGGTGGGCGGCTTTCTTTCAATTAGTCAAAACTTCCTCACATATCTGTATATTCAGAGATGAGAAGTAAGCGGTTGAGTGTAAAAAAAACAGGTTTGACTCGCCTTTTCTTCTGGTCGACAGGACCGCAATCAGCACCATCCTGTTTGAGCCTGTAGCATGACTTGGTTGAACTGCTTGGGGTGTCCCTCTCTCTCCTCCCCCTTCTCCCCCCTCACCAGTACATAATCCAATCCCGGCGTGTCGGCTATCCGCTGTATAAATGTGCATACGATATGCAAGTCACGTGACAGGACACATGATGCTTGTGCAGTCACATGACTACTCATGTGATCAGTAATACGTAAATACCATCAGAGTCATTGTTTGGTTCGGAGAGCTACAGAAAATAAGAAAGAATGTACATATAATTATAGTGCTTGTGAAGTAGCTAAAATCTACAAAAATTCTGGCTATATTGCTCACTGGACAGGAGTGGATTTAGTCTTCTGAGGTCAGTTGCTGGTTTCCCTGTTGACCACTGCAAATGAACAAACAGCAGGGAAGAATCGTTGCAAGAAGGGGAGTGGCCAATAACAAAATAGCTTGTAAAGCGCGGAATTTTCAAGGGAGAAAAAATGTTGTGATTGGAGCAAATAAAGATAAACAGCACTAATTTGTGATTGTAGAAAATAGGATAAGCAGCACTAACAGATCACAGATGAATGGCTAACTCTGCAGTTTGCTTTTTCTCTCAAAAATCTACCACCTAAGAAACGTACATTTTTAGGGTGAGTGACTTGGAAAGTTTAGCATCTAGGGCGCTGGTAGCATCGGTGGATGGTCTCTTAGCTGGCCGAACTGGAAGACAAAAAAACAAACAAACAGTGGACATAAAATGTGTCACAAAAGATACGAGATAAGATAGGAGATGTTTGGGAAGCTAACCTGAGTCTAGCTTGTCAGGCCGGTCTTCCTGAAAATGAAAACAAAACCCCGTTGTGAAAGTGTAAAAAATCGCGTCAAACTGGATTGTGAAACCGGTCTACCGACCTGAGGAACTTGTGCCAGAGCAGCTCGCCGGCTGTGATTCTCAACTTTGGGTCCTTATGGAAACACCTGGAAGAGAAGGGGAGAGGGAGGAGAGGAAGGAGAGGGAGGAGAGGAAGAAGAGGAAGGAGAGGGAGAAGAGGGAGGAGAGGGAGGAGAGGGGGAGAGGTGGAGAGGAGGAGAGGAGAGGAAGGAGTGAGGTGGAGAAGCATCGTGAAACATGAAACAGCTTACCACAAAACGCTACACACTGCAAAACTTAGCATTTCGTGCAGAAAGCCAGTGGTTGGTTGTGTGTACATACTTTTCACAGAAGCATTTTGCAGCTGCAGACATGGTCTCCGGGACATCCGGATGACGTTTGAAGTTACCCACCACGAATAATGCTGCCATAGGATTGCCCAGCTGAGGGGGGGGAGGAGGACAACACGTACATTATTAACCACATACTCAAGAGGAGTATGTAATACCAACACAGCATTAATGTGTCCTTACGTACTCACTTCATAGAACGGTGGTTTTCCGGTCGCCATTTCTACCACAGTACAACCCAGTGACCATATATCAGCCTACAGAAATTGAAACACCGTAAGTTTAAACTTTATCAATAATAATATACTCACAAATGAGACTTACGGGAGGTCCGTAGCCTCTCAGTCCCGACTGGATCACTTCCGGGGCCATGAACTGCAGCGTACCTGAATAATGGGATCAATCTTTGCGATCAACAAATACACTTAGAAAAATCACACTTAGCACAGTATAAAGTGCGTATCTGGCATATGCCGCACGCAGCGCATCGCAATACAAAACTGGAGAGTCATCTCAATGTGAATTTTTGTGTTACGGGCACTGTAATACAAATATACGCACGCGAAAAAGTGAACTACTTTTACTACGTTTGCTCGCCTTGAATTAAGTCCCGTACAAACTCGTCCACCCACCTTTAAAAGATTTCGTCTGGTCCTGGAGTCCAGCCAGTCTCTTCGAGGTCCCGAAATCCGAAATCTTCAGGATTCCAGTGTACGTGTTGATGAGCACGTTGTCTCCCTTTATGTCTCTGTGGACGATGCGGTGGTCGTGGAGATACTTGATCCCCACTATGATCTGCCGGGTGTAGTGGATTATGGTGGGTTCGTCGTCTTTTAGTGGCCCCCACTTCTGTCTCAGGAGCTTCGAAAGACTGCCTGTGTGAGTGGGGAGGCAGGGGTTCATTTAGGGGGGCAGGGGGGCACTCGCTCCCTTGATTCACTTTTACCCCTCTCAGAGTTTGAATGAAGCTTTTAATTGAGGAACATTCCACATTTCTATATTACTGCAAAATGACTGTTCTCCGGGAGAATTCTCCATAAAATCTTGAACACGTTTCCCTCTGTCATAACTTCCAGAAACTTCCTTTATATACTTTCCCCCTCCCTCTCTCCTTCCCT
Source organism: Geodia barretti (assembly GCA_030341885.1). NCBI lineage: Eukaryota > Metazoa > Porifera > Demospongiae > Tetractinellida > Geodiidae > Geodia > Geodia barretti. The sequence goes on from CASHTH010002190.1 coordinate 9,964, forward strand.
CACACACAACCTATGTACACACGTACGTACCTCCGGGCACGTTCTCCATGAATATCTTGAACACATTTCCCTCCCCACTCTCCTCTCCCATCAGGACAAAAGGAAAAGAAAAAATAAGGAAAAAAAAAGAGAAGAAGGAGGAGAGAGAGAAAGATAAAATAGAGAGAAGAAGGAAAAGGGGAAAGTGGGGAAAAAGAAAAGTCAGAAAAAAGAAAAAAAGAGGAACAAGAAAGAAGAAAGAAAAAAAAAAGAAAAGAAAAGAAAGACAGGAGGAAGAGAAGAAGAAAGAGAAAAAAAAAAAAAAGACAAAAAAAAAAAAGAAGAAGAAAAAGAAGGGTAGAAAAAGAGAAGAAAGGGAGAAAAAAATGGAGGGAAAAAGAAGACAAGGGAGGAAAAAGAGAGGAGAAGAAGAAAACACTGAGTGAGTAAAACAAGAAAAAGGGAAGAAAGAAAAGAGAATTAGAAAAAGAAAATAAGGAGAGAAAAGAAGGATAGAAAAAAAGAAAACAGGATACAGGAAAAAAAATAGAGAAAGAACAAAAAGAATAAAGAGAGAAAGAAAGAGAAGCGAAAAACAAAAAGAAAACAGAGAGGAGCAGAAAGAAAAAAAGAGGAATAGGAGAGAAAAAATAAGAGGACAAAGGGGAGAAACGAAGGAAATAGAAAGGGGAGAGGAAGAGAGAAAGAGAATAAGGAAAAGAAAGGAAAAAAAAAAGAGCAAAAAAAAGAGGAAAGGGGAAAGAGTATAAGACGAGAAAAGGAGAGGAAAAGAGAAAAAAAAAACACCTAAAAAAAACTAAAGAAAAAAGAAAGTAGAAAAGAAACAAAAAGACAAGTGGAGCAAGGGAAAAAACATAAAGTAAGGAAGACGCAGAAAAGACAAAAAAAAAAAACGAAAAACGGAGTAGAAAAAAAAAGGAGAGGAAAAAAAAAAGAGTAGGAGAAGGAGAAGAAAACAGAGGAGGAGAGAGGGAAGAGAGAAAGAAAAAAATAAAAATCAGACAACGAAAAGAAGAAGAAAAGAGAGGAAAGGTAAAAACATGAAAGAAGAAGGATAAAGAATGAGAAAGAGCAGAAAGAAAGAGAAAAAAAGGAAAAAGAAGGTGAGAAAAGAGAAACAAAGAAAAAAGAGAAGAAATAGAAGGAAGAAAAAAAGACAGGGGGAGGGGAAAGAAGAGAGAAAAAAGGGAAGGGGAAGATGAGAAGAAGAGAAAGAAAAAGAGGAGAGAAAAATAGAAGAAAGAAAGACGAGAAACTGACGAGAAGAAAAGAAAGACACTAGCTAAACACGGACCCCTGCCCACCCTATCAGCCACCCTGCCTCCTTCACATCCCCAAAACCAAACTTCCCCCGGGCATAACTTCCAGAAACTTCCTTTATATACTTTCCCCCTCCCTCTCTCCTTCCCTCACACACAACCTATGTACACACGTACGTACCTCCGGGCACGTTCTCCATGAATATCTTGAACACATTTCCCTCTGTCATAACTTCCAGAAACTTCCGTTATATACTTTCCCTCCCTCTCCCCTTCCCTCACACACAACCTATGTACACACGTACGTACCTCCGGGCACGTTCTCCATGAATATCTTGAACACATTTCCCTCGGTCTTGGCCCCGTAGTATTGCACTATGTTCTTGTGCTGCAGGTGCCTGTGGAGCTGAATCTCTTCCTGCAATGCCTGAAACTGACTAGAAAAAATGAGAGAGAAGTGAGGCAACAAACCAAGTACAAAAACACTGAACTTGCTATACTGCATGAAAATGATAATTATTCTCTTATTCACAACATTATATCACCTGTCACATAATTATGATTTTGTGTAAATTTCGTGGGAGTATTTTGTACTGAAATAAAACAGGTTGTACAAAAGTTCTTCCCCAATATAAACTTGGAGACAGCGCTTCTTGGGGGTAAAATTATCAAATTATTTGCTATCTTACAATGGGACTACTGGTGTGGCCAAATGCTTTAACCCCTTGAAAAACTGAATTAACCCCAAATGCACTATATTACGGCTTACCCGGAATCGCTCTCCTTAATCTCTTTCACGGCCATCTTTCTCTTGGTGACCGAGTCGACCGCGGAATACACCGTACCAAACGCTCCTCTCCCCAACACAACACGCTCCCCTGGCGACGGTAACACGCTAAACCGGTTTAGCGAGAATACAGGACTTGTTTTACCGGTTTTCTCGTCCAGTTCGTACTCGTACTCTGTGACCTGGTCGGGGAGTTCGGTGAGGGGGTGAGGGTGGGCGGAGTCAGCAGTGAGGGATGACGTCACCAACTCACAGAACCTGGCCATATTGAAAGTGAAACACAGTTTTTATCACAGTTAATCCGTCAAACAAGAGTTCAATTTTGCACGAGTTTCAATATGTGTATTAGTATATAGACCTGTTAACACGAGGACCTGTTCGTAACTGATTTAGTTTACGTGTAAACTGGGCTATAGACATTTTTAGGAGACATACCTACATTTTTAAAAGGAGGAAGAGAAGTAGAAGAGATGAAAAGACGCCACATTATACACGCTAAAAATATGCACTCTTCTAATACGCATACCGTACGTTACGTTACGTACCGTTCACATTGGGCCTCGGAAGAGAAAAAAATGTGGAAATCGTCGCTGAATTTTGAGACGACGTATAGAAACGCTCCTCTGCTGTCTCTCTTGTTTATACTACGAATCATAAAAAAATTTATATTGGAGACATAGATACACGTGAAATATGACAAAAAATTGAGTGGCAATTATAAACACTAAATATTTTCATGTGCGCTATTACACATCTTCATAATGTACTGGTACTTTCGCTTTTGGCGAAATCACCAAATCGTCCCATTAAAAAAGTAGGACACTAATAAACATGTTGTAAATTAGAAATTAGACACAAAATATTTTACCACAGCCTCTTGTCACATGTACCTGATGTTTCTGACACATGACAGCTCATACGCCCACTCGTGGATCTCCTACAATGCAAGAAATGATACGTTCACTCATAATTATTATTATATAACACCACGTCACTCTGGACGTGTCACTTACTCCCTGTGCGGACTTCGGATCAGTGTGCCAGATCTGAATCTTCTGCAATGTCGACATAAACACTGGTCAATAGAGAGTACATTATATTGAAAGTGAAAGTGCAGAGGAGTGTATTGAAAGTGAAAGTGATTCCTCATTACCCCAGGGGTGGTTTCATTAGCTGGGTGGAAGACAATGTGACTTGGTATGTAGATAAATTCCTTCCTTTCCTTCATATCAGGTTCCATCAGTAGCACCTATACATAGACAAGAGATACATATAGAAACCTGCATACAGTAAGGTGTATTAAACATTTTGTGGAAGGGAGGTGAACAAGGTTTTAACTGCATTCACATGCATGCATATTAAACATTTTGTTGAAGCAACTCTAATATCTTCGGAAGCAGTTTACTTGTCTCCTCTCTTTTTTTTTACTGCATTCACATGCATGGTGTGCGATACGAAGGGAGAGAGAGAGGTGAACAAGGGAATAAAAAAGAGGAGGAAGAGGGAGGGTGAGGGGAGAAAAGATGGAGAAATGGAGACAAAGAGAGAAAGAGGTGAGGGTGAGAAAGATGGAGAAATGGAGGCAAAGAGAGAAAGAGGTGAGGGAGAAAAATAGAGAAAGAGAGACTACTCACGGGGAACATTCCTCCGGTCATGTCGGTGTTCTGGGTCTCCATGAAGAACTCCATCCAGAACGAGAAACTCGTCGTGTCGGGTCTCTTGGTCGTCGTGTCTCCTTTGTTCTGGCGCCTCTTCTCTCTCATCAGTGTTATCAGCTGGATATTGCCTGCAGTCGACTTCAGGTACCTGTATACAGTACAGTAGGTACATACACGTATGTACCTGTATACAGTACAGTAGGTACATACACGTATGTACCTGTATACAGTACAGTAGGTACATACACGTATATACCTGTATACAGTACAGTAGGTACATACACGTATGTACCTGTATACAGCACAGTAGGTACATACACGTATGTACCTGTATACAGTACAGTAGGTACATACACGTATGTACCTGTATACAGTACAGTAGGTACATACACGTATGTACCTGCATACAGTACAGTAGGTACATACACGTATGTACCTGTATACAGTACAGTAGGTACATACACGTATGTACCTGCATACAGTACAGTAGGTACATACACGTATGTACCTGTATACAGTACAGTAGGTCCATACACGTACAATGAAAAAGAGAGCTGTGATATTAGTCAATAGAGTTATAAAGAGCCTTCGGAGGCAAAGAAGATCACCCATCGCTTACGTATCAACCTACAAGTTGGTTAATCCTAGTCGGTTTATTGCATCAAGGGTGAAATTGTATATACCTAAAATTTAAAATTTGCTCAAAAAATGAGTTCAAAGTACATCCTACACGTAGATGTCTAGAGATGGTGGTTTTGTGTGTTCACGCCCCACCCAGGGCAGCTCTTATTTTCTTTCTTTCCTGGGTGAATTGTGATATGCACCATAAACATGGTACATTACAAAGTTTGCACCTAATACGCACTCACCACAGAGGAGGCTTCAACTTGAACATGCAGAGAGCGGCCTCGCAGGCCCTGGTGTAGTCGCGAGCCAGGATGCTGACCTCGAAGAACGTGGCCACAATCCAGTAGTCAGACTGGGACTGAAGACTGCCCTTCTTACCAATCAGGTAGTTCAGGGTCGACCCTGCAATGATATAAAGTCGAACCCCTGTGATCCACACACCAATATGGGACAGAAAAAAGCGCAGTAATAAGTAATATAATACATAAGTACAGTGGAATCTCTCTAATTCGGAAACCCTATATAGTTAGAAACCTAAGCCATGGCACAACTTTTAAAGGTTCTCTATACATGTAGAAGTCTAATCAGAGAAGGTTTATAGGTTTTGCGGCTGGTGAACAAACAAGGGGTTATTTTGCCACCCTCTGAAACAAATCTCTGGCAACAACTATGGTAGTACAAGCAAGTTAGTTGCCACGGTGATGCTAGGCCACACCCCAAATAAACAACGGACCGATGTCGTGCAGTTCCTGACAGGTCTCGAACTCCTGTCCGGAGATGACGAGGAGGGTGGCCAGGTTGATACCGGCGTACTCGTTCGGCTGAACCTTGAACCCTTCTCTGTACCTGCGGCACAAGATAATGATAATGTATTGTTGGTATTATGATAATAAAGGTTTTGTACTGTCGGCTGTAAATGTGGTCAGAAAGTTTTAGTGAGCGAAATGCTAGGCTCCAAAAATGTGCAGTATTACAGAGCGCCTAGATATCGTTAAAAATTTGAGAAGAGGCTCCAAAATGTATTGACGCTCGCTACTTGAACTGACGGGGTGACTCACCAGTGAATGGCATTCTGGAGGGCGTCCTGGTCGCTGTGCTCCGAGTCGACAAACCTGTCCTTGTGGATCCTCCCACACAGACACAGGTAGTCCGGAACGTGGTTCTCTTTCACCGACAGGACCTGTGTAGCAATGAGATTCACGTACGTATGAAGTCTTGAGTCTGGTTCATTATATGTCGTAGGAGCCAGAAACACGTCGCTACATATGTACTTCAGATACAAAATCGTCCTAGTGGGAATGGTGGGGTATAATGTATGTAAAGTGCTAGGGCTATAGCTTTAAGTTTAAAGTTTAAGTGTACTGTTACTCTAGCTATAGTCGAAATCGGTTAGTTTTCATCTTTTTCGAGGTTTAGAGGTGTATGTATAAATTGCATGGACAAGAACTGTTTTGTGGGAAGAAAGGTGTGTTCGTCAGGGAGATGTCCTCATTTCAGGGGGTTTTTAGGTTCCACTGGTTACCTTCTCTAGCATGGCGAGTGCTCTGGAACGATCTCCCTCTTTGTTGCGACGGTTGAGAGCGAACGCACACTGGACTTGTACGGCTGGTTTCTCCGCCTCCTGGTGGCCAGTGATTTTGTCTACCAATGATATCATAGAGTCATAGTCCTGAGAGGAGAGGGAGAGAGAGAGGAGAGAGAGAGAGAAATAGAGAGAGAGGAAGTTTATTTGCCACAGAATCGTGAAAGGTTTGTGTGACATGAGTGTGTCAACGATTTAGCATTTTTTGTAGACACATGAGTAGAAAAAGAGACAAACCAACTATCCTTAATACTTTTGCTACAGTTGGAGTATGGAATGGTACCATCTTCTATCTCGCTGCACCTATCCCAGTCTCGCCCAAATTTGGCGTCCTCCCCTACCTGAGTGTGTCAACGATTTAGCATTTTTTGTAGACACGAGAGTAGAAGAAGAGACAAACCAACTATCCTTAATACTTTTGCTACAGTTGGAGTATGGAATGGTACCATCTTCTATCTCACTGCACCTATCCCTATCTCGCCCAAATTTCACTGTCCCCCTATATAAAGGTGTCAACGATTTAGCATTTTTTGTAGACACAAGAGTAGAAGAAGAGACAAACCAACTATCCTTAATACGTTTGCTACAGTTGGAGTATGGAATGGTACCATCTTCTATCTCGCTGCACCTATCCCTATCTCGCCCAAATTTAACTGTCCCCCTATATAAAGGTGTCAACGATTTAGCATTTTTTGTAGGCACAAGAGTAGAAGAAGAGACAAACCAACTATCCTTAATACTTTTGCTACAGTTGGAGTATGGAATGGTACCATCTTCTATCTCACTGCACCTATCCCTATCTCGCCCAAATTTCACTGTCCCCCTATATAAAGGTGTCAACGATTTCGCTTTTTTTGTAGACACAAGAGTAGAAGAAGAGACAAACCAACTATCCTTAATACTTTTGCTACAGTTGGAGTATGGAATGGTACCATCTTCTCTCTCACTGAACCTATCCCTATCTCGCCCAAATTTGGCGTCCTCCTCTACATGTGTATCCAGACCTGAATATCTCTGTAAGAGAGGAGAACGCTGTAGATTATGTCTCCAGTGAAGAGTTTAGGGTCTTCGTCGATCCACATAGTCAGCTTGTGAAGCTCCGCCTTTAGCTCCGCCCCCTCCTTCATCTCCCGGACTTTCCTCAGGTGTTTGTAGAACATCTCTTTGTGGTTCTTCCTAATGTGAAGATTAGAGAGACGGAAATCAGTATATACACAAATATGAATATGGGGACGACACTTAATTCTTGAAATTGGGAGACGATGTGCATAGCCAATGGACACGAATGTATCAACTGGTGTAACGTGTTGATGTCTGGCTTGTTAGCTAGTTAAACTTGCGTGCAGTGTTCATGAATCAAGGAGTTGTACATAAACACAGGCTCCTTCTGCTGTGCACTTTACGTAAGTCCCGGTTTAAAGTATATAATACCCTACATATAGTTAAGTATTACCCTACATATAGTTAAGTATTACCCTCCATCTAGTTAAGTATTATACAGTACACTGAACTAGTTCTGCATGTCTGCTCTGGTGTAGCTGACCTGTACGCAGTGTGCATGTCTTGGAGGATGTGTTTGAAGGTCTTGTAGAGAGGGACGGCCTGGTTCAACGGTGAACCGCCTTCTCTGGAGAGAGTGTGGCCTTCAGAGTCGACTGAGTATGTGATGTACGAGGTTCCTGCTAGCCTTGCCTGGGAGGGAGGGAGAGGGGGGGAATGCTTTTGGCTACCATAAATCCACCTATATACACATGTAAGTTTGCAAAATGAAAAAACAAGGAGCGAGAATTTCCGATTTGTTTTACTAGCTCCATCTTCTATCAGTACTCCTGGGTTTTCCATCAGACACACAGTAACATTTCTAGAATGGCAAATCAATACAAGTTCCTACAGCAGTGTTATACAACCTTATGACACAATCAACATAAGAGAGGAGAGGGAGTAGGGCTCACCATTGCAGCAGGACCGTTCCCACCGCCCAGTGCAGGCTCGCTGAACGTAGACTGGCTCTCCAAAACCGTCACCACGTTGTTCTTCATGTCGAAATTCTCTCGGAGTCCCAGCTGGTAGAACAGTGCCGCCTGCATGTGTCGCTCCGTCACGTCAACGACGGCAACGTTGGCCGCGTAGAACTTGTCCAGCGTCGCCGTCTCTCCGTAGTCCAGCTTCTCGAAAGGGATCCGTTGTAGCTCCGTCTGCATTAGCTGGCCCGCAGCGGCTTCCAGCGCCGCGAAGGCTCTGTTCCCTTTCGTATTGTCCGGGAACACGGCCACCACGGTCTGCATCTGCTGCTGCTTGGAGGATCCAGACTTCTTCTGCCCCTGCATCGCTCGTGCAGGGCTGGAGCCGCGCCTAACTGCCTTCTCTTTGGACGCCATATATTTCCTACCCTTATTAGTGCGCACCTTTATCGGCGCATGCGCATATCTAATATTGCATCAGCTAGCTTGTCACGAGATCGACCTCCGAACACATCGTACTACACGCGCCCCTTACTGACTACTTCTCGTGTAAGGTCACTGTTCTGCTATAAAAGAAGAGCTGAAAGTAGCAGATCTGTATCTAGAGAAGCGACTCTGACCCTCGACGAAAGCCGTTTGAAACGCTAGCAGGAGACAACCGAGATGACTTCTGTCGAAGTTCAATCCCCGCCGCCTCCCCCGCCGGACACGGAGGGAGAGAGCCAAGCCCCGACCTCGAGCACCGGCGAGGAAGGAGAGAGCCAAGCCCCCACCTCGAGCACCGGCGAGGAGGGCGCCCCGGCCTCCACGTACGAGTGGCTGGCCAGCGTTCCCGTCCTGTCGAGCGCAGGGAGCACGGTGTACGGATGGTACGAAGGCTCCAAGAACTACACCCGAGCGTCCAAGTACGCGCTGGACAGCGTCGAGTCTTCCGTCAAGTACGTCGCCGACACTGCCGCTAGCGTCGTAAAGGGCCCAAGTAAGCTTCCGTCTTGTTATTGTGTGCATGATATCATACGTATGTACTTCTTCGTTGTTTTTCTTTCGTTTTCTTAGTTACCGTTGTTGACTCATTTGCCGTGAAGCAGTTGGTAAAACTGGAAGAGAAGGTCCCTGCCATAAAGACGGAAACGGAAGACGTATTGGAGGCACTCGACGAGCAAAAGAAAGCCGTCTACACCCGAATCTCCAGCGGAAAAGACGCCATCACCACTCGCCTCGTGACCGGGAAAGACGCTCTCGTCGACCGTCTCCACGCCGGTACCGAAGCCGTGACCAAGTCTGGCCCCGCCCATCTCGTTAGCAGCGGGGTAAACCGCACCCTCAAAGCCACGGAGAACATCGTCGACTATCTTCTCCCGGAGAAACCGGAAGACGCCTCATCGAGCAAAGAGAAGGAAACCGAGCTGAAGGTGTCGGGAGAGGCCGAGGACTCCAGCGACGAAGAGGAAGAGGAGGGAGAGGAAGGGGAGAAGGGGGAAGAGGGGAAGGACGAAACGAGTGCCGAGCGAGTGAAAAACATCTCCCGAAAGGTGAAGGTTCGTGTATACTACCGCACCCTTCATCGTCTGGACACGGTTCAAGAGCAGTGCATGACCACGTTGGAACATCTCAAGACTAACATTGACCTGGTGAGTCACAAATTGTCCCTGAACCTTTTAGCTTTTGGACATATGTAGTATACACACCTCAGCTCCTGAACCATCTGTTTTCCTTCCTCCTTCTCTTTCCGAACTGCTGTGTTTTATAGTGGCCCTTGTGGGGTTGCGAGTACTATCGTGCAACATGAGAAATTTCCAGGTGGCTTGCGTTCTTACTCCCCTTCCCTTGGCTAGCCTTGCAGTCCGACAAAAGAAGCACAAACGAAGCATAATGAGTCTGCTTGCCGATGCATGTAGTGGCTATTGTCCTAATGTGAGACTATAGATGTCACATGGGTGCCACGTAACAAATACAAATTTGGCACTGGTGCACAACAGCTGCCTCATACACATACAGAGTTGAAAAACTTTGTGAACTCCGTAGCCAGGTTGGTGTACTTTGCATGCCAAGACTGAAGTATATATTCACCTGATTTTAATTTTCACTTTCATTATTTCACCAGCTGAAGATGGCCCATGGAGCGTACGATGAAGTTGACAAACAGTACAAACATCTACAGAGCTCTCTGCGCAGCATCCGCACGCATCTCGGCTCCCTCGTGACCACGCCCACCTCGTCAACATCCCAGGACCCCGTCGTTACTCTCCTTGACGACAGCGAAGAGGGCGGAGTCCAGCTGGAATCCATGACCCCCGAAGAGAAAGCCACGATGTTCCAGGGAGTGCTGGACTACGCCCGTCAGCTGAGCGAGAAGGTGCACACTGCGTTTCAGTCCGTCTCCTCCGCCACCTCGTTTCTCCCCCACCACCTCAAGAGTGGAGCCAGCCACGCTCTCCAGGTCTCCCAGGAACTTTACACAACCCTCAAATCGGTTAGTCTCTAAACACACACTTTTTTTTGGACATTCTGAGTGCATTGTGAATGGTACTGCTTTGCTATTAGAGCTCAGACATTTAGTCCAACTACACTCACTTGGAAACATACCAATGTTAGCTTTCCAAGGGCTTTCTCTAAGAGGTCATGTGCAAGACATGTGCCTTTATGCATTTTTTGCATGCCGATAGTAAAATTTTCATTTTTGTCATCTCTTGTTGACCAGGCTAAGGTGCCCACTGATATTCCGGCTAGCGTTCTGAACAAGACTTCTGAAGTGATTGACGCTCAACTCGGATACGTGAAACAGCTTGGAACATACATCAAGACTTCCCTCAAGGTATGGCATACTCAGCCATACAACCAACATCATGATCCTCCTCTGGCTTTTGACCTTACTATCTGATTCTTTGTGTGGTACTCAGATTTACAGTAGAATGTGTACTAGAAGTGTAGTAGAATGAGCAGTAGAAGGAGGTGACCTCCATAGGGAATATTATAGGTGACCTTTACTTACTCTAGACAGCACGCATGATGTAATGTCATGTGGTACAGCCTTATCTCATCTGTCCTTTGAGCCTTCTTTCGGATAAGCTCTTGCATGCACTAGTGCAGGTCACACTGTTGTCTTTTATATACAAGAATTAAAGTGAATAATAATCGAGCATCTGTATCCATTTCGCTGGGGAGCCTGACTAGATTTTCCATGCCCCTTAACAAACGCGAGTAAGGTTTTCGTGAGAACCTGGGAATATATAGACCCTTCACACAAGTATATACCTAACCTTGGCAAATTTTTAACACACAACTCACTCACATATTCTCCCATTACTCACCTCTCCCACATCAGGCCAAGGACAAGAATGAATCCACAGTGCCCACTGAGGTGAAGACTCTACTGGTACCGGACGAGGCAGAGGAAGACGGCAGCGACTCTGATGAGGGGGAGCCCCCCATATCTCGCCCCCTGGGGGGAGAGGGGGAACCTCCAATTTCTGACCCCCCAGGAGATGAGGGGGAGGCTGAGGCCAGCCTTGGTTCTGGGGATGAGAAATGAATGAGGACAACTGCGTGAACTAACTTGTGTATAATTATACCGTTTCGCTGACATTATTTTTTTGAGGACAGAAGAAACCTCAAAAGCCAAAAAATAAACGATACAATAGACAAGCAAAAAACAACAACAAACAAACAATAACAGAAGAGAAAAGATACACCCCTGCGCAGTATTATTACGCAACGCACGCATGCGCTTTGCGGTTTACGGAGGCGCGGCGGAAAGCATGGCTCTGTTACTAAAAGTCTCTTGATTTCCAAGCTCCATTGACGATTGTGAGTTTCAGTTTGGTTGAAATGACTGCAGTATAAGTATAGAGTATCTACATTGGTAGCTACGCGGCGGGGGAAAGCCTGCTGAGTTTGTATAGTAGCTGGAGAGCAGCTACAAGTGCAATAGAGTCGCGTATCCATTCACTGTAGGTGAAGTATGAGTAAGTCAGTGCTACTGCTGAGTCTCCTCTGGTCTCTGGTGGAGGTCCACTCTCAGACCTTTCCTTACGTCTCCTTCATGAGCCAGACTCTGGCCAACCATTCCTATGTGGACCTCAGTCAAGTGGGGAATGATCGTAGTGACAGTGTTCAGTGTCATACTGACCTAAGCACATGTTGTAGTAGTCTTCAGGGTTCTCAGCGTGGAGACTGGTATTTCCCTGATGGAACTAGACTGCCATTTCCTGGAGGTAGTGATATCTATGAGCAGCGTGGAAACGATAGAGTTGATCTACGTCGTCATAACAATCCAACCTCACCAACTGGTATCTATCGCTGTGATATTCCAACTATTGCTGTCCATGATGATGACTACTCAGTGAGAGACAGAGTGTCTATGTGGGACTGTATGCCTACCCTGGAGGTAACTACCTCATTGTTAGTTTCATGCTGGGTTTTGTGAGTTCAAAACTCTAATTGACAATGTGTATATTATACAGACAGAGCTAATTATGATTGTCACAACTGTTATTGCAGGAGATGTTGAGATATCGGGAGATATAGTCTATTCGGAGGTTTCAGACCTCAATGGACCCAGTCCTCAGTTCACCCTGGCCTGTATCTCCACTGGTGGACCTGCTACCAATGTCACTTGGATCAGAGACTCCACCACTGTCACCCAAGGAACCCAGACTGTGTTGAATGACCCAGTGACTGCACAGTACACCCACACTCTGACTGTGACTGGGAGATTGGAAGGAATCTATAACTGCAGCATATCCAATAACAAACCATCCAGTGCTTCAGCTGCACTAGTTGTATCTAGTAAGCCAACTGCTGCTAATTATTAACTCTTTATCTTTATAATTATACAGTTCCCTCACCTCCATCAAATGTACAAGTGTCTCAGAATGGACTGAACAGTGTACTAGTGACCTGGACACCATCGGGAATATATGTGACTGGCTACACCATTTTTTACCAGCGGCAGGGAGAACGGACTATATCCACCATAAGAGTTGGAAACATTACTAGAGCCACAATCAGTGGCCTTATAACTGGATCCACATACAACATAAGTGTATCTGCAGAGTCATCTATACGCTCCAGTAGCTTAACCCTTGCCCGAAATATCACAATAGGTATTGCCTAACTTGTTAGGTGTAAAAAATTGGCTAAGCTTGTATGAGTCGAACTGCCACAATGCCTCCTGCTAGTGACTAGTGAGCATTGATAAACATCCGTTTTCGTGAATGCATGACAACAGTAGGCATCATGGACAGGGCCAGCGTAGGTGTACTAAGACACCTGCAGTGAGATATTTTAGCTGCACTAAGTCACTTTATTAGGTAGCTGCTCCACTAACTACAGTTGTCTTTGAGTAGGTATCTAATCAAAGTTTCAGATGCATAAACTAGAATGAATCGCCAATTATTACATTCACTGAATATTTCTAAACAGAGCCAGCCAACATATCTCTGGTCTCCTCTCCCTCCTCCTCCATTGTGGCAGGAGATACTGCCACTCTTACCTGCACCATCTCCCTACCTACTGGAGTAACTGATACTCCATCATTTCAGTGGGAGGGGCCTGGTGTAATCCCTACTCCAACTGACCCCACCTCCAGTGGGAGGATGGTGTCAAGTACCCTAGTACTCCATGAGGTTGCAACATCTCAGGCTGGACTCTATACCTGTACTGCCTCCCTCAGAGGATCTATCAATACTTCTACCACCCTCATTGTGCAGAGTAGGTCCACCCACTACTTTAGGTGTTTACTCCAATCATGTTTCTCTCCACCATCCAGTTTCAACACCTACTCCATCCATTAGTCACAGTGTTTTGATAGCTGGAACTGAATCGAATCTAACATGTGACTATTAGTCTTGGTGCATATGTGGATTCTCATGTGGCAAAGAATGTTAGCTGGATGGTGAACGGCTCAGCAGTTGCCACAAATGGACGTAAAATAATCTCAAATAATGGACAATTTCTTTACTTCTCTCCAGTTTCAGTCTCTGATAGTGGTAGATACACGTGCCAACTAAGTCTTTCTGTACCACAGACACCATATGTGTCTGTACATGGGCCTGTACAGAGTTCAGATGTAGTCATTACCGTGGAAAGTAAGCAACCTTTGTGAGAAGAGATAAATTTTATTTTGCTTATATACCCTTATCCCTTGCAGTTCCACCTGCCCCAAATGTCATGGTCTCAACAACTGGACTCTCTATTGCTGGCCAGAGCTACACCTTCAAATGTACAGCTAGTGTAGTGGCAGGTCTGGTGGTAGAGCCTCACATGAAGATAGTTTTCCCCGACTCAACTGAGATACCATCAGACGCTACTAAAACACTAAATCACACATTCTCTTCTCTGAGGATATCTGATGGAGGCCAATACACTTGTACAGCCACTATCAACATCCCACAGGCTGGTTTAACTAACATCCAGTCTTCAGTAGCAAAGACTTTGGCTGTTGTGTGTAAGTAGGCCAAAAAAACCACATTTGCTAATTGTAGCTATAATGTACTGTACACAGATGCCTACTCAGTTGAGAGGTTTTGGTCCAGCAGAACAACAGGAACTTCTTTCACCTTCTATTGGAGTCCTCCAAGTATTGGAGCTCACCTCACCATTAACTATCACCTGAAGTGTGATCCTCTGTTGATTAATGTTCCACTTCGTCAGGCATTAGTGCAAGCTGCAAATACCTCAGCTGTTATAACTGATCTCCACCCTGGAGCCATCTACAACTGCAGTATCTTTACCGTTGGTCCCTTGGGAAACTCACAGCCAAAATCACAAAATATTACCACTCTTGAGGCTGGTAAAACAATTGCGAGATTTTTTACGCTTAACTTGGGTTTGTCTGTGTATAGTTCCCTCAGGTTCTCCAGAGATGTTTGGGGCAGTAGCTGGAGAGAGAGAAGTGGAGTTCTCCTGGTCTCCCCCACCTCCCACCCAGCAAAATGGTGTCATCACCAGCTACACCCTCTCCTGCTCCCCCTCCCTCCCCCAGTCCCCCTCCTCCCAGTCCTCTGGCTCTCTATCAGTGACTGGCTTCTCTCCCAACACTCTCTACTCATGTTCTCTGACTGCTGAAAATAGCCAGGGATCTGGTCCTCCTGCTACATACACCTTCACTACCCAGCAAGACTGTAAGAGATCTAACCGTAATGTAAAATAATGCGTTACTCTTTTCAATTTGTCAGATAATCTCTTTCAGCTGCGGCTCAAAGGAGTTTTGCTTTGCTCTGAAGTGATAGTAAGTGAATGTATAATTTTAAACATGTGTTCGTTCAAGTAAACTCTTATGTAGGCAACACTCACAAAGCAGAAGCAAGAAGACATTAAAGCTGAAATTGTGCATCAGCTTGATGCCTCTTGTCCTGACTGTGGCATTAGCGATGACATCATAAACAGACAGTCATTTTCCTGTTTTGAGGAATCTCCATCATTCCTGACATATCGAGCCAGACTGGAGGGGACGTCAGAGAGGGACAGTAGCTCCCTCATCTCTCTGATAGAGGCCTGGGTGAGAGGAGGCGGGGCCAGCGTCATTGTGACTGGAGTACTGATGACCGTGGACTCCCACTGCTCAGTGGCCATCTCTTCCCTCAGTGATCCAGAGTGCTCTAAACCTTCCCCACCACCCAATGAACCTAAACCTTCTCTCACCCAAACTCTGCCTCCCAGTATGACTCCGACCAAAGAGACTTCTACTGGTACAGAGGACCCTACTCTCTCCTCTCAGAACTCTGCTGCAGGAAATGACAATACTGCCGCCATCATTGGAGGGGTTGTAGCTACTGTACTCATCATTGTCGTTGCTATTGTCATTGTAGCTATTGCTGCTCTGGTCCTCAAGAATCGTCGACTGACTACAAAGACTGCTGAAAAGTTAGTTCAACGAAAAGTAGCTCCTGGTTTTATCAGTATGTAAACACATGTGCTAGATGGCATTAGATATACAGTCAATTTTCACTGTGAGTGAGGAATGCTATAGCTGTTGTTCCTCCTAACATACACTGGGCTACATAGTATAGCTCTTTACTTCATTCTCCCAGGTTTGAGATGAGTCTAGTACCAGGTTCGCCTGGACTCATTCCTACCTCCGCCAACTCTGCCTACCACACAGTAAAGCAGGAGGGGAAGGTTGCTGAGACATATGAGATCCCACTGAGAGCTGGGGGCGATGGAGGATACGATATTATCCTTTGTCCCTCACCTCCTCCTCCTCCTCCCTCCCAGCAGTCTCTCCCCAAACTCCCTGAGTCTGAGGAGGAGGTGTACGAAGTGATCCCTGGAGAGGACAACTGACTGGATGGATATTACGTTACTGATAGAGAGATAGTTAGTGGACTATTAGGTCTTGTAGGCTTCATGCAACTATTTTGTCTTTTACCAACACAGCAACACCCTCCTACCCAAATAAAAGTGTATACTAACCTGAATGAAAACTGGGTATATACCTAAATTGTGTGTACTCAAATGTACGTATGCTAGAATGCTGGTGGTGTGCGCACACACACTCTCGATCTCGGGGGGGCGTTACATCATGCGCATGCGCAATTTAAATTATCGGTGTTGCGTGTGCATTTGCGGTTATATATGCCGGTATGAATAAGTCAGTGGTACTGCTGAGTCTCTTCTGGTCTCTGGTGGAGGTCCACTCTCAGACCTTTCCTTATGTCTCCTTCATGGGCCAGACTCTGGCCAACCATTCCTATGTGGACCTCAGTCTAGTGGGGAGACCTGATGTTCCTGGTGGTGGTGAAGGTGTTCAGTGTATCACTGACCTGACCACATGTTGTAGTATTAATGAGGGTGCTCATCGTGGAGACTGGTATTTCCCTAATGGAACTAGACTGCCTTTCAGTGCATTGAACCATGATGTTGATACCTATGAGTTTCGTTTGGGTCAGGGAGTTGACATACGTCGTAACCGTCACATTAACTCACCAACTGTTGGTATCTATCGCTGTGATATTCCAACTAATGCTGTCCATGATGATACTGACACTCAGTGAGAGACACAGTCTATGTGGGACTCTATACTGCCAGTGGAGGTAACCACCTAATAGTTATGTCATGCTGTGTCTGTGTTGCTTAGTTTAGATCTCAGAGAATAAGTGGTGTATCAAGGCCAGGGCTGTTATGATTGTCACAACTGTTATCATAGGAGATGTTGCGATATCAGGAGATATAGTATACTCGGAGGTTTCAGACCTCAATGGAGCCAGTCCTCAGTTCACCCTGGCCTGTATCTCCACTGGTGGACCTGCTACCACTGTCACTTGGACCAGAGACTCCACCACTGTCACCCAAGGAACCCAGACTGTGTTGAATGACCCAGTGACTGCACAGTACACCCACACTCTGACTGTGACTGGGAGAATGCCTGGAATCTACAACTGTACTGTGGCTAATAACAAGCCATCCAACGCTTCAGTGACGAAAGCGTTTACACTGGAAGGTATATATGTGTTTCTTGCTATCCAAAAACAGTTTTTTTCCTCTGGACATTTTTTCTATAGCTCCCACGAATGCTCCAGAGATGTTCAAGGCAGTTGCTGGAGAGAGACATGTTGTGTTCTCCTGGTCTCCTCATGTGACTCATCTCCATGGAGCCATTCATAACTACACCCTCTCCTGCTCCCCCTCCCCCTCCTCCCTCCCCCAGTCCCCCTCCTCCCAGTCTGGGAGCCTCACTGCCACTGGCTTCTCTCCCAACACTATCTACTCATGTTCTCTGACTCCTAACAACCTCTGGGGCTCGGGGCCTCCTGCTAGAACTACCTTCACTACAAAATTAGGCTGTAAGCTAACAAGATTAATAGAGCAACCATTCACCACTGAAAAATCTCTCAGATACCTACTTTCAACTGCGGCTTAAAGGAGTGTTACCTTGCACAGAAGTAATAGTAAGTTTATCTATCAATTGCTGAGTTTTGATAATTATAGAGGCCTCTGCACTATAGGCAACACTCACAGAGCAGAAACTGGATGATGTTAGAGCTGCAGTATTGGAGCAGCTGGAGGCTTCATGTGCCGAATGTACTAGTGAAGACATAGACAGACAGTCGTTTTCCTGTTTTGAGGAATCTCCGTTATTCCTGACATATCGAGCCAGACTGGAAGGGACCTCAGCTACTGATAGTAGCTCCCTCATCTCTTTGATAGAGGCCTGGGTGAGAGGAGGCGGGGCCAGTGTCATTGTGGCTGGAGTACTAATGACTGTAGATTCACAGTGTTCAGTGGCCATCTCTTCTCTCAGTGATCCAGAGTGCTCTCCACCAACTACATCATCTCCTACACCTCACATTACCTCAAACTTCACCATTTCATCTACTCAGAGTTGTGCATGTGCTGAAAACACCCCAGCAATTATTGGAGGGGCAGTTGCAATAATTTTTATAACTGCAGCTACCATTATAGCTATAGTTGCTCTGGTTCTAAAGAATCGTCATCACACTATCAAGAAATCTTCAATGGAAGGGATTACTATACACACAGCTACTAATACAGCCTATGGGATGACAAAGAGAGAGCCAGTGGGGATAGGGGGTGCCCCTACCATCTCACCATCGTCAGATGTTGGACCGATTGAGGAAGAGAAGATGTATGAGATGATACCAGGAGAGGACAAGTGAATGTATACTGTAGGACTGTAAATTTGTTCAGTACTTATAATACTCTTTAATTAGACTCATGCACTATTCCCTCATATATACATTACATAAACTGTGCACTGTTTGTTTATATAGCTATACTCACACATCCTTTTCAGACTACAAGCAGATGCTCAGAAGGGGTAAAGTGATGCAATCAATTGTATAAATCGAGGCTGAGAGGTCGAAAGTAATGTTTAGAAGAATGATTGGAATCACAAACTATTCTTTGACAGCTAAAAGTATATTATACTGACAAATCCCCAGGTTCCTTAGACCATCCTTAAAACCATCTGAGCAATAGACAAGAGTCGATGAATGACAGAGATTTTTACGATCTAGTCTCAGCCATGCATGTGCCTTGAACCATGTCGTAATGCTAGTGGTTCAGTTTCCCATCACCATCACATGATGTCACCAGACTGGGAGAGAAGGTGGGGGCGAGTAGGAGAATGAGGGCTTAAAAATGCCTTTTAACCTAACTACGGCATGTTGTCTTTAACACTTCAGCAGATGGTGTTTCCTACATGTTTACGGGAAGATAGGTTAGCATTCTCCATTTTGTTTACTTTCCTTTCAACCCACAGTACACAAAACATTCATCTTAGAGATTTGTATATATAAGATTGCTTTATCTGCTAACTACTTGGTTTGCACTCGCACGTTGTGTCTGGATCCGGAGGAATCGTAAGTGGTATATACTGCTCAAAAATATCTACAACCCAGTTGAGTGAGTTTGTTATAATAATATATAGCTTCGATTTAGATATTTAGAAAGACAACTACATTAGTATGTGGGTGCTACTGCTGAGTCTCCTCTGGTTTCTGGTGGAGGTCCACTCTCAGACCTTTCCTTACGTCTATTTCATGTACCGGACTCTGCCCAACCATTCCCATGTGTACCTCAGTCAAGTGGGAGATGATTACTATTATGGTGATGGTAGTGAAGGTGTTCAATGTGTCACAGACCTGGCCACATGTTGTACTAGTGATCAGGGTCCTCATCGTGGAGACTGGTATTTCCCTAATGGAACTAGACTGCCATTTTCTGGAGATGGTGATATCTTTGATAGTCGTAAAACTCAGAGAGTTGATATACGTCGTAGGAACAATGCTAACTCACCAACTGGTATCTATCGCTGTGATATTCCAACTATTGCTGTCCATGATGGTAGTGACTACTCAGTAAGAGAGAGTGTCTATGTGGGACTGTATACCTACAGTGGAGGTAACTACCTCATTGTTATTTTCTGCTGGGTTTTGTGAGTTCAAAAATCTAATTCACAATGGTGTACAGTGTGAAGAACAGAGCTATATTTATGACTGTCTCAACTGTTGCAGGAGATGTTGAGATATCACAAGGCATAGTATTCTCAGAGGACTCAGACCTCAATGGAGCCAGTCCTCAGTTCACCTTGGCCTGTATCTCCGCTGGTGGACCTGCTACCAATGTCACTTGGACCAGAGACTCCACCACTGTCACCCAAGGAACCCAGACTGTGTTGAATGACCCAGTGACTGCACAGTACACCCACACTCTGACTGTGACTGGGAGATCGGAAGGAATCTATAACTGCAGCATATCCAATAACAAACCATCCAGTGCTTCAGCTGCACTAGTTGTATCTAGTAAGCCAAATGCTGCTAATTATTAACTCTTTATCTTTATCAGAGCGTCGGTAGACGCTCTATATAGGGATGACACGAGTGAAATCTCACGTGATCCGCGTACAAAACGCCTCAAAACTCAGCGAGAATGACTCACCATGGCTTCAAAATCACTAGCAATAGTCTAGAGGCCAATACCTAGCTATACATATGCCCCAAGACTTCCTACGTGCCCTCAGTTCCCCACCAGAGAATTCGCACTTACGCGATTTCGCGATTTTCGTGTCATCATCATCATCATCATATTCTTCATCTTCTTCTTCAGACCCGCTAGCTCCTTACCGGAAGCAGTTGAAGCGTTGATTTTTTCACAGAACGTCTCCAAATTTTCCGGAGGTGTGCACGCATATCAAGCGATCGTTTGTTTCTTGCCGCAAGTCACTACGGTAGATCGTTCAGTTCTTCCTCGGTAGTCACTGAACAACGCCATTTGCTGCTAACTCAGCATCAGTGAGCCGCATGCGCAGAGGAGGGCGTTTCCCCAATGCGGTGCGCGCGCATTTCGTGCGTGAACCTGGTGCACGAGACTAAGCCAGGATGCCTAGCCTGCAGAAGAATTCTTATCCTCCAGTGTCTTCTGTAAGTCAGTATACACATTTTAACTGGATAGCTTGCGTTTAGCTGTTGATTTGCACGAGGAGCAACTTGGCAGTGTGCGCCGTGTTACGCGGGCCTTGCACAGCGCCTTCATTCTTTGTCCCCCAGGTTATAGCTATCATTGTAGTCTGATTACTGAAGCCTGCCTATGAAACCACCCCACCATATGTGCCACAATCTAATTGCATCCTTGTTGGAGACACTACGCATACACTCTGCTTCAGGTAGGAGCAGCCCATTAACTTCTGCTTTCAACAGTTACCTCTACAACACCCATGAATATCAGAGTGACTGAAAATGCAGTGTTGTCATAAGGCGTGAAAAATAGTGGAAACAAGTGGAAAAATCATTTCTTCAAAATGAAAGGGGGATATAGGGATGGTTTGAAGCACCAAAAAGGAAGAAACAAGGGGTTATTACACAGCAAAGATGCACAAAGCTACATGACACCATCCCTATATCTTTGTGCTACTGTTCACAACCAATCTCGCCCTGCTGACATTTTCCTCCCTAATTGGGAAAGAGCCGCGCTTGACGTCTCCGTCATTTCCACTCTGCAACAGTTTACCTTGAAGTAAAGTTTAATATCAGACAAAGATATAGGGATGGTGTCATGTAGCTTTGTGCATCTTTGCTGTGTAATAACCCCTTGTTTCTTCCTTTTTGGTGCTTCAAACCATCCCTATATCCCCCTTTCATTTTGAAGAAATGATATTTCCACTTGTAATTATACAGTTCCCTCACCTCCATCAAATGTACAAGTGTCTCAGAATGGACTGAACAGTGTACTAGTGACCTGGACACCATCGGGAATATATGTGACTGGTTACACCATCTTTTACCAGCAGCAGGGGGAACGGACTATATCCACCATAAGAGTTGAAAACACTGCTGAAGCCACAATCAGTAGCCTTATAACTGGATCCATGTACAACATCAGTGTATCTGCAGAGTCATCTATACGCTGCAGTAGCTTAACCCTTGCCCGAAATATCACAATAGGTATTGCCTAACTTGTTAGGTGTAAAAAAATTGGCTTGTATGATAATTAGTCAAACTGCCACAATGCCTCCTTTCTGCTAGTGACTAGTGAGCATTGATAAACATCCGTTTTCGTGAATGCATGACAACAGTGGCCAGGGCCAGCGTAGGTGTACTAAGACACCTGCAGTGAGATATTTTAGCTGCACTAAGTCACCTTATTAGGTAACTGCTCCACTAACTACAGTTGTTTTGAGTCCCTCATAGTAGGTATCTAATCAAAGTTTCAGATGCATAAACTAGAATGAATCGCCAATTATTACATTCACTGAATATTTCTAAACAGAGCCAGCCAACATATCTCTGGTCTCCTCTCCCTCCTCCTCCATTGTGACAGGAGATACTGCCACTCTTACCTGCACCATCTCCCTGCCAACTGGAGTAACTGATACTCCATCATTTCAGTGGGAGAGGCCTGGTGTAATCCCTACTCCAACTGACCCCACCTCCAGTGAGGGGATGGTGTCAAGTACCCTAGTAACTCCATGAGGTTGCAACATCTCAGGCTGGACTCTATACCTGTACTGCCTCCCTCAATGGATCTATCAATACTTCCACCACCCTCAATGTGCAGAGTAGGTCCACCCACTACTTTAGGTGTTTACTCCAATCATGTTTCTCTCCACCATCCAGTTTCAACACCTACTCCATCCATTAGTCACAGTGTTTTGATAGCTGGAACTGAATCGAATCTAACATGTGACTCTATTAGTCTTGGTGGCCTATTCACAGGCTGAACCTCATTTCTGAAGAAGATCACTGCAAAATCTTTGGAAATATACAAATCATCCTCACACTTCATGAAGGTATATACTACATCTAGTACATACATACATACATGCATAAAGGACTTTCAGCTAATATTCAATACCTCGAATTGCCAAGAGCCTGTCTATGAAGGCCATCTCTCTTTAAAAGGACACTTGGTGATCGAACCTCTAAATTGTACAAAGGACACCTCTGACTATAGGACAATCCTTCATTCATATGTTCCTTTTTTTTTGTAGACCTGATGACAAAGTTGGAGGAGTTGAGGTCTAGTGGTTGCCACGGCGAGTGCATCGATAGCACCCTTATGGTTTGTTACACACACACGCACACACACACACACAAAAGGCTCTCCGGAAAAAACACTTCTCTGATAGGAATACATGGTTCTATCCCATACTAATACACTGGGGACGCCTCTGAATTAAGAACACTTGATGTCCCTGAGGTATCTCCTATTCAGAGTGTCACTGTGTTGGTGTGTAGGTTACTTCTACTCGGGGGATCCAGGACAGATCTGGAGAGTCAGCGAGGCCCTGGAGACCGTTTTCCGGCGCGACTATTCGTGTCGGTAGTGCCGTCCTTACATACAGCTACACGACCAGCCGGTTGGGCACTGGAGGAATGCGCTGATATAGCTTATATACAGACTAGACACAATGTCCCATCGGGGTGTGTTTCGTTGCTGGTGAACTATTACACTCACATGAGTTACACTAATAATCTGCACCAGTATCAGATGCTACTGGTTATACCACTCCCTGTCAAAAACTGCACAACAGATCAGCAGATCCCAAAGCAGACCACACAGTTAGTAATTACCACTGCTGAACTTGCACAAGGCAGGGCCACTATGGCTGGACTATCTTCTGATTTCTCCAGACAATGCCTAATGAAGCAGTGAATTATACTGGTCAGCAGCATTCTGACCTCAGACTGCATGGCCTCAGACCAGGAGCACAGCTAGAGCTAGCCACCTAACTAAACGAAGTGGAACATTAATTAACAGAGGATCACACTTCAGGTGATAGTTAATGGTGAGGTGAGCTCCAATACTTGGAGGACTCCAATAGAAGGTGATAGAAGTTCCTGTTGTTCTGCTGGACCAAAACCTCTCAACTGGGTAGGCATCTGTGTACAATGCATTATAGCTACCACAATTAGCAAAATATTTAGGTAATTGCTTACTTACATACAACAGCCAAAGTCTTCGCTACTGAAGACTGGATGTTAGTTACACCAGCCTGTGGGATGTTGATAGTGGCTGTGCAGGTGTATTGGCCTCCATCAGATATCCTCAGAGAAGAGAATGTGTGATATAGTGTTTTAGTAGCTACTACTGATATCTCAGTTGTGTTGG
The DNA here is from genome assembly GCA_030341885.1 of Geodia barretti. NCBI lineage: Eukaryota > Metazoa > Porifera > Demospongiae > Tetractinellida > Geodiidae > Geodia > Geodia barretti. The sequence goes on from CASHTH010002190.1 coordinate 33,909, forward strand.
GGAAAACTATCTTCATGTGAGGCTCTGCCACCAGACCTGCCAACACACTAGCTGAACATTTGAAGTAGTAGCTCTGGCCTGCAATAGAGAGTCCACTTGATGAGACCGTGACATTTGGAGCAGGTGGAACTGCGAGGGATAAGGGTAAGCAAAATAAATATTTATCTCTTTTGTCTCTTCTACGCAGGTTGCTTACTTTCCACGGTAATGGGCACATCTGAACTCTGTACAGGCCCATGTACAGACACATATGGTGTCTGTGGTACAGAAAGACTTAGTTGGCACGTGTATCTACCACTATCAGAAACTGAAACAGGTGACAAGAAAAGAATTTGTCCATTATTTGAGATTCTTTTACGTCCATTTGTGGCAACTGCTGAGCCGTTCTCCATCCAGCTAACATTCTTTGCCACATGAGAATCCACATATGCACCAAGACTAATATGATGTGATAGCCTACTACACTTACCATCTAGCTGGAGCCAACCTCTATATACTCCAACACACAGTGTTTGTGATATATACATAGCCAACTTACTGCTCCGGAGGTGGTGTGAGATGGTGCAGTCCAGTTGATGGCTGCAAATCCACCAAAGATGTCTCGAACCCTGAAACCTGCCTTTCTCAGCAGTGACGTTGCTATGGCTGACCTGTAGCCCCACACACAGAATGCCACATAGTCCACAGACCTGGAACAGAAGGGAGAGATACGGAAAAGGGAGAGAGATGGGAAAGGGAGAGAGAAAAGAAGAAGGGGTTTTGTATGACAATAGCTTTGTCCGTGTACACTTCCTCCCAGTCCTCTGGCTCTCTCTCAGTGGCTGGCTTCTCTCCCAACACTCCCTACTCCTGTTCTCTGACTGCTAACAATAGCCAGGGATCTGGACCTCCTGCTGTTGTCACTTTCACTACAGAAGAAGATTGTAAGCATTCCAGCACTTACCACTCATGAGGCCGATACTTGAGTTTGTCTTTATAACAGCTCCCTCGGGATCTCCAGAGATGTTTAGGGCAGTAGCTGGAGAGAGAGAAGTGGAGTTCTCTTGGTCTCCCCCACCTCCCACCCAGCAAAATGGAGTCATCACCAGCTACACCCTCTCCTGCTCCCCCTCCCCCTCCTCCCTCCCCCAGTCCCCCTCCTCCCAGTCCTTTGGCTCTCTATCAGTGACTGGCTTCTCTCCCAACACTCTCTACTCATGTTCTCTGACTGCTAACAATAGTAAGGGATCTGGACCTCCTGCTGTTGTCACTGTCACTACCCAGCAAGACTGTAAGCCTTCTTTCTTTCATTTAAACTCAATTTGACTGCCTGATCATCTTCTTTCAGATGCCTATTTTCAACTGCGACTTAAAGGAGTATTGCCTTGCCTAAACGTGATAGTAAGCATCATCCTAACTTCTTGACTTGGCAAACCCCGGAGCTGGAAGCGCGCGGTCGCTACATCATGCGCATGCGCAATTAACATCGGCGTGTACGAATACGTGCAGGGTGTTCGTTCGCAGTTGCGGCAGTTCCGGTATGATAAATCAGTGCTACTGCTGAGTCTCCTCTGCTCTGTGGAGGTCCACTCCCAAACAGACCTTTACTTTTTCGTCAGCAGCGAGAAGGATGCACACCTTATCGTCCGTCTCCTCCGCACCTCTTTTCCCCCCCACCACCTCAAGAGTGGAGCCAGCCCACGCTCTCTAGTCTCCCAAGAACTTTACACGACCCTCAAAATCCGGTTAGTCTCTACTGTTATGTGTAAAACAAAGCGGATACACTTTATTTTTCAATTTTGCGATGCGTATTTTCCTGTTTTTGATACGTCTTGTAGGGCCATTTGTTAAATGGTAACTGCATTGTTTTAATGGAGCATACATTTACATAACGCTTTGAAACTACATTAAATTGATCAAAAGCATGCAAAACCTAGCTTCCAAGTGCCCTGTCAAAGGGTCATGTGTAAGACATGTATGTATAATAAAACCGAATGCTAGTTTGCCGGGCTGATAGCTTCATTGTATCTTGTTGACCAGGCTCGGTACCCACTGATATTCCGGCTACGCGCTTCTGAACCAGACTTCTCAAGTGATTGACGCGTCAACGCTCGGATATCTGTGAAACAGCTTGGAACATACATCAAGTACTTCCTCAAGGTATGCATACTCAGCCATACAGACCAACACATCTTCATCCTCTGCTTTTTGACCTACCATGCTCATTCTCGTGGGTACATGCTAAATTAGCAGATTCGTGAGAATGGACAGTACGAATGTGGACTAGAGAGTATAGTAGTAGAATGAGCAGTGTATATGGTGGAGGGTGACCTCCCACTGAAATATCATACGGTGATCCTCTATTTACTCTACTACAGAGCATGCATGATGCTCCATCTAACAATTGTGATTTCAGTTGGTTGAAATGACTACAGTAAAAGTATAGAGTTCAACATCGGTGGCTACGCGCGGCAAACCCAGTTATAACAGAGAGCCAGCACAAAGTGCAATAGAGTCGCGTATCTATTCACTGTAGGGGAAGTATGAGCGTCGTGGCGTATGCTGACTGTTCGTGATTGTCCTCCTCTGGTCTCTGGTGGAGGTCCAGCTCTCAAAGCAGAGCCTGTTCTTAGGTCTCCTTCATGGCGGCCAGCCTCTGGGCCTTTCCACACCGCATTCCTATGCTCGCCGACCTCAGTCTTGTGGGGACTGAGCATGCGCTCGTGGTGTACAGTGTTCAGTGTGGTCACGGGATGACCTGAGCACATTGTTGTGACTAGTATCATGTTTGGTTCTCTATCGTGGAGACTGGTATTTCCCTAATGGAACTAGATCTGCCTCTTCAAGGCAGGTCTGATGCTCGTCGATACCTATGAGTTTCGTGATGCGCTGCTCAGCGAGTTGTATACGTACCGTGAACATCAGCACCGACTAACTCACGCAACCTGTTGGTATCCCACTATCGCTGTGATATTCCAACTATGCTGCTCCATGATGATACGACATCTCAGTGAGACGACTGGACCGTCTATGTGGACTCGTATACTGCCAGCGGAGCCGGTAGACCACCTAATAGTTTATGTCGTGCTCTGTCTGTTGTATGTTGCTTCGTTTAGATCTCAGAGCAATATATGGTGTATCAGAGCGCCCAGGGCTGTTATGATTGGCACAACGTGTTTTCATTGAGATGTGTGTGTGATGACATCACCGGACCCTCGCAACTGGATAGTTACTCCGATGGCTTTCAGCCTCAGGTGACAGCAGTCCTGCATTTTTGTTTGTCACCCGTGGCCTGTATCTCCACTGGTGGACTGCTACACTGTCCATTACCCCTTGTGACCAGAGACGTCCACCGCATCAACACATCAAGGTTACAAACTGAAACAGACTGTGTTGAAATGTGTACCCAGTGACTGACAGCAGACTAGTACACCTACACTCTGACTGTGACTGGGAAGAGACTGCCTGGACCTCTACAACTGTACTGTGCTAATAACCAAGCCATCCAATGCTTCAGTGACGAGAACCGTTTACACGGAAGGTATTATATGTTTCTTCATCCAAAAAAACAGTGTTTTCCTCTTGACATTTTGATAGCCTCCCACGATGCCTCCATAGATTTTCAAGGCAGTTGTGATAGAGACATGTTGTGTCTCCTGGTCTCCTCATGTACCATCTCATGGAGCATTCATAAATACCCCTCCTTTCCCCCTCCCCCCCCTCCCCCCCCAGTCCCCCTCCTCCCAGTAGCTGGAGCCTCACTGCACTGGCGTCCCTCCCAACACTATATACTCATGTTCTTGACTCTTAACAACCCCCCCCCCCGGCTGGGCTCGGGCCTCCCTGAACAACTTCACTACAAAAATTAGGCTGTAAGCTAACAAGATTAATAGACGCAACCTTCCCACTGAAAAATCTCAGATACCACTTCACTGGACCTTAAAGGAGTGTTACCTGCACAGAAGTAATAGTAAGTTTATCTATCAATTGCTGAGTTTTGATATATAGAGGCCCTGCACTATAGGCAACCTCACAGAGCAGAAATGGATGATTGTTAGAAGCTTGCAGTTTGGAGCAGCTGGAGGCTTCATGTGCGAATGTACTAGTGAAGACATAGACAGACAGTCGTTTTCCTGTTTTGAGGAATCTCCGTTCTCCGACATATCGAGCCAGACTGGAGGACCTCAGCTACTGATAGTAGCTCCCTCATCTCTTGATAGAGGCCTGGTGAGAGGAGGCGGGGCCAGTGTCATTGTGGCTGGAGTACTATGACTGTAGATTCACAGTGTTCAGTGCCATCTCTTCTCTCAGTGACAGAGTGCTCTCCACCAACTACACACATCTCCTACACCTCACATTACCTCAAACTTCACCATTTCATCTACTCAGACTTGTGCATGTGCTGAAAACACCCCAGCAATTATTGGAGGGGCAGTTGCAATTGCCATAGCTCTAACACTGCAGCTACCATTATAGCTGATAGTTGCTCTAGTTCTAAAGAATCGTCCTCACACTATCAAGAAAACTTCAACAGAAGGGACTACTATACACACAGCTACTAATACAGCCTATGGGATGACAAAGAGAAAGCCAGAGAGGATAGGGGGTGCCCCTACCATCTCACCATCGTCAGATATTGGACCGATCTGAGGAAGAGAAGATTTATGAGATGATACCAGTAGAAGAAAAGTGAACGTATACTGTAGGATTGTAGATTTGTTCAGTAGACTCAGCACTCTATTTATTCCCTCATGCACTATTCTCATATATAAACTTTCAAAATTGTGCACTGTTGTTTGATTAGCTATAGCTATCTCACACATCCTTTTCAGACTACAAGCAGATACTCAGAAGGGGTAAAGTGATGCAATCAATATTATGTATAAATCGAGGCTGAGAGGTCGAAAGTAACGTTTAGAGGAATGATTGGAATCACAAACTATTCTTTGACAGCTAAAAGTATATTATACTGACAAATCCCCAGGTTCCTTAGACCATCCCTAAAACCGTCTGAGCAATAAACAAGAGTCGATGAATGACATAAAATTTTACAATCTATTCTCAGCCGTGTGCCTTGAACCATGTCGTAATGCTAGTGGTTCAGTTTCCCATCACCATTATGTCATGTCACCAGACTGGGAGAGAAGGTGGGGGTGAGTAGGAGAATGAGGGCTTAAAAAAGCCGTTAACTCAACTAGGGCATGTTGTCTTTAACACTTGAGATGGTGTTTCCTACTTGTTTACGGGAAGATAGGTTACCATTCTCCATTTTGTCTACTTTCCTTTCAACCCACAGGTAAAAGTGAAAAACCCTTTACACAAAACCTTCATCTTAGATTTGTATAAGATTGCTTTACCTGCTGACTACTTGGTTTGCACTCGCGCGTTGTGCGGAGGAATCGTAAGTGGTATATACTGCTCAAAAATATCTACAACCCAGTTGAGTGAGTTTTGTTATAAATATTATTATTATGTAGCTTCGATATAGATATTTTAAGAATAAGAGAAAGGCAGCTACATTAGTATGTGGGTGCTACTGCTGAGTCTCCTCTGGTCTCTGGTGGAGGTCCACTCTCAACAGACCTTTCCTTACATCTCCTTCATGAGCCAGACTCTGGCCAACCATTCCTATGTGGACGTCAGTGAAGTGGGGAGACCTGACATTCCTGATGGTGGTGAAGGTGTTCAGTGTATCACTGACCTGGCCACATGTTGTACTGGTAGTAATGGTGTTTATCGTGGAGACTGGTATTTCCCTAATGGAACTATACTGCCTTTTGCTGCATCTAATGTTGATACCTTTGTGGTTCGTGAACCTCAGAGAGTTGACTTACGCCGTAACACTAATACTTACTCACCAACTGGTATCTATCGCTGCGATATTCCAACTGCTGCTGTCCATGATGTTACTGACATCTCAGTGAGAGACACAGTCTATGTGGGACTGTATACTGCCAGTGGAGGTAACCAGTTATTTTCAGGCTGTCATGCTTTGTCTGCATTCCTTAGAATAATCTAGATGTCAGACCACGAATTGCAGGGCTGTTATCATTGTCAAAATGATAATTTTTGTAGGAGACATTAAAATATCAGCAGGTGAAATTGAATTCTCCGAAGCCCTTGGAACCAGTCCTCAGTTCACCCTGGTCTGTATCTCCACTGGTGGACCTGCTACCACTGTCACTTGGACCAGAGACTCCACCACTGTCACCCAAGGAAGTGAGACTGTGTTGAATGACCCAGTGACTGCACAGTACACCCACACTCTGACTGTGACTGGGAGACTGCCTGGACTCTACACATGTACTGTGGCTAATAACAAGCCATCCATTGATTCAGCTACTTTAAATGTAACAGGTAAATGTGTTAACAAATGTGAGGCAATGAGCAAAGCAAATGTTAGTATTGGTAATCGATAATCGACTAAAGACTTAATTCCAAAAACAGCTCCTAACACTCCAAAGATGTTTAGGGCAGTAGCTGGAGAGAGAGAAGTGGAGTTCTCCTGGTCTCCCCCACCTCCCACCCAGCAAAAATGGAGTCATCACCAGCTACACCCTCTCCTGCTCCCCCTCCCCCTCCTCCCTCCCCCAGTCCCCTCCTCCCAGTCTGGGAGCCTCACTGCCACTGGTTTCTCTCCCAACACTCTCTATACTCATGTTCCCTGACTGCTATGCCTGGTCCTCCTGCTGTTATCACTTTCACTACAAAGGATTGTCAGTTGAGAATTCCAGTACTATTTCAGTTTTATGTAGTGCACTCCCTTCTGCAGATAAATATTTTCAGCTACGACTCCAGAGTGTACTTCCGTGTTCTGAAGCAATAGTAAGGGCGCTGCTACTCATTCTTAAAATAAGTTTGCATTGTGATTTCCTCAGGCTACACTTACAGACCAGAAACTAAAAGACATTGAAACTAAAATCATACAGATATTGAAAGCAGGGTGCGCGGAATGCAGTAGTAATGTGTTGGATGAACAGTCGTTTTCCTGTTTTGAGGAATCTCCGTCATTCCTGACCTATCGAGCCAGACTGGAGGGGACCTCAGATACTGACAGTAGCTCCCTCATCTCTCTGATAGAGGCCTGGGTGAGAGGAGGCGGGGCCAGCATCATTGTGACTGGAGTACTGACTATTGATGCTAACTGCTCAGTGGCCATATCTTCTCCCAGTGATCCAGAGTGCTCCAACACCCCTCCACCTTCTACCGATGCAGTTTGCTCATCTCCCAACAACACTCCTTCAGTAGTTGCAGGAGTGGTGGTTGTTATTGTTGTCATCGTGATAGCTGTTACAACTGTTAATTCTACAACAATAGTGTGGAAGATTCGCCAGAGGGGTGGTGTACCAACCAAGACCAATGAGAAGTAAGTACATATGCTACCTCATAGTTTACACATTCACACAGGATTTATATTAAAAAACCTCAACAATTCGGTCATTGATGCATTCACTCTGATGTACTGAATATACCTATCACATAAGTAATACTGTATGTATAAATTTTCAGTAATAGTGAGAGAGAAAGATGATTTAGATTGCAAAGTTAACCCAGAGCTGACACACAGCACAGCATGCACCATTACCCACTCGTATGCACAGCTAGCAATCTCAGCATTCCTCCACACAGGCCCTATAACAGAGGTGGTAGCTCCAGCAACAGAGCCTATGAGATGAAGGCCCCACAGCAGGAGTACGAACCAATGGAAAGTGACACGGGCAAAGTTCCGACTACCAACAAAGAGTCTCACGAAGGCACACTTCCAGAAACCACTACTGAGGACGAGTCTTATGAAGTAACCCTCCCTCCCATCCAGACCTCTTCTCACGGGGCAGCAGAGGATGATATGTATTATGAGACCATCTCTGCAGAAAACTGACTGACTATAATTACCAGAAATCCTCCTCAAGCCTGTTAGGACACACCCCTTGGATTTTGATTGCCTCAGATTACATAATAACAGACTCTTTACCTGTACACCGTAGTGCTGTGTATAATGCTTCTTTCTTAGCTGGCTTGGCAATAATCGCATGTAGTTCAACCCCTTCATTGACTTTGTTTTAGTCTTACTGTACACCTTAATTTTCACGTATTTTCTCTGGTGATTTTGGACATAAATAGTTTATTTTCTGGTGTGACGTACTTCATTTCCTACAGTATTATATTATACCACTCATTGTTCCACTCTAAAAGTATAGCACCAGGTTCGATATACCGTATAATGCGCAGAACGCCATACACTGTGCATAAACTGTGCACACCTATAGCGTTCTCGTGCACAGAATGCTTGAGAAATTTGAAAAAAAACTTACCATGAAGTATCTAAGAATAGTCATCTGTCAATACATTTACAAACTCCCAAAATGCAGTTATGTATCAGTTGAAACTTATTACTGCATAAAATCCACGTCCACGTCCAACAAGAAAAAGAAGACGGTATGTGTGTGGAAGATTGAAGTTAGTGAGTCAGTCCTATGGGATGACGAAGAGAAAGCCAGAGAGGATAGGGGGTGCCCCTACCATCTCACCATCGTCAGATATTGGACCGATTGAGGAAGAGAAGATGTATGAGATGATACCAGGAGAGGACAAGTGAACGTATACTGTAGGACTGTAGATTTGTTCAGTACTTATAATACTCTTTAATTAGACTCACGCACTATTCTCTCATCAAACGTTCAAAATTGTGCACTGTTTTGTTTAGCTACTCACACGAGCCTTTTCAGACTACAAGCAGATGCTCAGAAGGGTTACGTAAAGTGATGTAATCAGAATGCATTAATCGAATAGCACCTTAGACGTCGAAAGTAACTTGTTTAGAAGCAGGATTGGGATCACAAACTTTTCTCAGCCAGCTAAAAGTATACCGACAAATCCCCAGGTTCCTTAGACCATTTAAAAACCTTCTGAGCAAGAAACAAGAGTCGATAATGACAGAGATTTTTGCATTCTAGTCTCAGGCAAATTAAGTTGTTACACAATAGGCTGATGGTAATAGGTGAACAGAGTCATGTGCCTTGAACCTGGTCATAATCCTAGTGGTTCAGTTTCCAAATGATGCCACCATGCATACTGGGAAAGAAGGGAGGAGAGAGGAAGTGATGGTTTAGAACTCAACTACAGCATGTTGTCTTTAGCACTTCAGCAAATGGTGTTTGCTACTTGTTTGTGCATGGGAAGATATGAGTTACCATTCTTCGTTTTTGTGTACTTTCAACCTACAGGTAAAGGTTACAAACATTCATTTTAGATTTTTTACATGTATAACAGTACTTTACCTGCTAGCTACTTGGTTTGCACTTGCACACGCGGCTTGTGTGTTGATCTAGAGACGTGCTCAAAATCTACGTATAACCCAGTTGAGTGTTATTATTATAGCTATAGCTTAGACATAATATTATATTGAAATCCAGAAAGTGAGAGAGAAAGACAATTGCATGAGTATGCGGGTGTTACTGCTGAATCTCCTCTGGTCTCTGGTGGAGGTCCACTCTCAACAGACCTTTCCTTACGTCTCCTTCATGGGCTGGACTCTGGTGAACCATTCCTATGTGGACCTCAGTCTAGTGGGGTATGATTACGGGGGTATTCAGTGTATCACTGACCTGAGCTCATGTTGTCGTGGTATCGATGGTCCTCATCGTGGAGACTGGTACTTCTCTAATGGAACAAAATTGCCTTTCAGTGCACCTGATGTTGATATCTATGAGTTTCGTGATGCTCAGAGAGTTGACATTCGTCGTAGGAACAATGCTAGCTCACCAGTTGGTATCTATCGCTGTGATATTCCAACTAATGCTGTCAATGATGATACTGACATATCAGTGAGAGACACAGTCTATATGGGACTGTATACTGCTAATGGAGGTAACCACCTATTTAGGTTATGTCATGCTGTGTCTGTGTTGAGGATCAAACCTATAATGTACATGATGTAAAGGGCAGATGACTATCACACCTATTATTGCAGGAGATGTTAGGATATCAGGAAGTATGGTATTCTCTGAGATTTCAGACCTCAATGGACCCAGTCCTCAGTTCACCCTGGCCTGTATCTCCACTGGTGGACCTGCTACCACTGTCACTTGGACCAGAGACTCCACCACGGTCACCCAAGGAAATGAGACTGTGTTGAATGACCCAGTGACTGCACAGTACACCCACACTCTGACTGTGACTGGGAGATTGGAAGGAATCTATAACTGCGTCATATCTAATAACAAACCATCTAGTGCTTCAGCTGCACTAGTTGTATCTAGTAAGCTAACTGCTGCTAATTATTAACGCTTTATCTTCATAACTATACAGTTCCCTCACCTCCATCAAATGTACAAGTGTCTCAGAATGGACTGAACAGTGTACTAGTGACCTGGATACCATTGGGAATATATGTGACTGGCTACACCATCTTTTACCAGCGACAGGGAGAACAAAGTGTGTCAGCCAAAGGAGTTGGAAACACTACTGAAGCCACAATCAGTGGGCTTATAACTGGATCCACGTACAACATCAGTGTATCTGCAGAGTCATCTATACGCTCCAGTAGCTTAACCCTTGCACCAAATATCACAATAGGTATTGTGTAACTCGTTAGGTGTAAAAAAAATGAACTAAGCTTGTATGATAATTAGTCAAAATGCCACAATGCTCCCTTTCTGCTAGTGAGTAGTGAGCATTGATAAACATCCGTTTGCGTGAATACAAGGACAACAGTGGGCATCACGGCCAGGGCCAGCGTAGGTGTACTAAGACACCTAGATATTTTAGCTGCACTAAGTCACCTTATTAGGTAGCTGCTCCACTATCTACAGTTGCTTTGAGTCCCTCATAGTAGGTAGCTAATCAAAGTATAAACTAGAATGTATCGCCGATTACTAATGAGCTAAATTCAACTATATTTTGCCCCTTGTAAGCAGAGCAAGCCAACATATCTCTGGTCTCTTCACCCTCCTCCTCCATTGTGGCAGGAAGTACTGTCACTCTCACCTACAGCATCTCCCTGCCTACTGGAGTAACTGATACTCCATCATTTGAGTGGGAGGGGCCTGGAGAAATCCCTACTCCAACTGACCCCACCTCCAGTGGGAGGATGGTGTCAAGTACCCTAGTACTCCATGAGGTTGCAACATCTCAGGCTGGACTCTATACCTGTACTGCCTCCCTCAGAGGAACTATCAATACTTCTACCACCCTTATTGTGCAGAGTAGGTCCACCCACTACTATAGGTGTCTAATCAGGTTTCTCTCAACCATCCAGTTTCAACACCTACTCCATCCATTAGTCACAGTGTTTTGATAGCTGGAACTGAATCGAATCTAAGTTGTGACTATAGTCTTGGTGCATACGTGGATTCTCATGTGGCAGAGAATGTCAGCTGGATGGTGAACGGCTCAGCAGTTGCCACAAATGGACGCAGAATAATCTTAAATAATGGACAATTTCTTTACTTCTCTCCAGTTTCAGTCTCTGATAGTGGTAGATACACCTGCCAACTCTTTCTGTACCACAGACACCATATGTGTCTGTACATGGGCCTGTACAGAGTACAGATGTGGCCATTACCGTGGAAAGTAAGCAACCTGCGCAGAAGAGATAAAAGATTATTTACTTTGCTTACCCCTATCCCTCGCAGTTCCACCTGCCCCAAATGTCATGGTCTCAACAACTGGACTCTCTATTGCAGGCCAGAGCTACACCTTCAAATGTACAGCTAGTGTAGTGGCAGATCTGGTGGCAGAGCCTCACATGAAGATACTTTTCCCCGACTCAACTGAGATACCATCAGACGCTACTAAAACACTATATCACACATTCTCTTCTCTGAGGATATCTGATGGAGGCCAATACGCCTGCACAGCCACTATCAACATCCCACAAGCTGGTGTAACTAACATCCAGTCTTCAGTAGCAAAGACTTTGGCTGTTGTATGTAAGTAGGCCCAAAAAAACACATTTGCTAATTGGTAGCTATAATGCACTGTACACAGATGCCTACTCAGTTGAGAGGTTTTGGTCCAGCAGAACAACAGGAACTTCTATCACCTTCCATTGGAGTCCTCCAAGTATTGGAGCTCACCTCACCATTAACTATCACCTGAAGTGTGATCCTCTGTTGATTGAAGTTCCACACGTCAGGCATTAGTGCAAGCTGCAAATACCTCAGCTGTTATAACTGATCTCCATCCTGGAGCCATCTACAACTGTAGTATCTTTACCGTTGGTCCCCTGGGGAACTCTGAGCCAAAATCACAAAATATTACCACTCTTGAGGCTGGTAAAACATTTGAGAGATTTTTTACGCTTAACTTGAGTTTGTCTGTGTATAGTTCCCTCAGGTTCTCCAGAGATGTTTGGGGCAGTGGCTGGAGAGAGAGAAGTGGAGTTCTCCTGGTCTCCCCCACCTCCCACCCAGCAAAATGGAGTCATCACCAGCTACACCCTCTCCTGCTCCCCCTCCCCCTCCTCCCTCCTCCAGTCCCAGTCCTCTGGCTCTCTATCAGTGACTGGCTTCTCTCCCAACACTCTCTACTCCTGTTCTCTGACTGCTAACAATAGTCAGGGATCTGGGCCTCCTGCTACATACACCTTCACTACCCAGCAAGACTGTAAGCCTTCCTTGTTTTAAACACAATTTGACTGCTCGATATCTTTTTCAGATGCCTATATTCAGCTGCGACTTAAAGGAGTATTGCCTTGCCCAAATGTGATAGTAAGTATCATGCTAACTTCTTGACTTGATTGAATTCTGTGTGAACACTATCACTGTAGGCAACACTTACAGAGCAGAAACTAAAAGACATTGAAACTAAAATCATACAGATATTGAAAGCAGGATGCACGGAATGTAGTAGCGATACGTTGGATGAACAGTCGTTTTCCTGTTTTGAGGAATCTCCGTCATTCCTGACATATCGAGCCAGACTGGAGGGGACCTCTGTGACAGACAGCGGTTCCCTTGTCTCTCTGATAGAGGCCTGGGTGAGAGGAGGCGGGGCCAGTGTCATTGTGACTGGAGTACTCATGACTGTGGATTCACAGTGTTCAGTGGCCATCTCTTCTCTCAGTGAACCAGAGTGCTCTAAACCACCCCCTCCACCCAATGAACCCAAACCTTCTCTTACCCAAACTCTGCTTCCGAGTATGACTCCGACCAAAGAGACTTCTACTGAAGACTCTGGTACAGAGGACCCTACTCTCTCCTCTCAGAACTCTGTTGCAGGAAATGGCAATACTACCGCTGTTATTGGAGGGGTTGCTGTGGCAATTGTGCTCATCATTGTCGTTGCTATTGTCATTGTAGCTATTGCTGCTCTGGTCCTCAAGAATCGTCGACTGGCTACCAAGACTGCTGAAAAGTTAGTTCAACGAAAAGTAGCTACTGGTTTTATCAGTATGTAAACACGTGTGCTAGATGGCATTAGATATACAGTCAATATTCACTGTGAGTGAGGGATGCTATAGCTGTTGTTCCTCCTAATATACACTGGGCTACATACTAGCTCTTTATCTTTATTCCCCCAGGTTTGAGATGAGTCTAGTGCCAGGTTCTCCTGGAGTCATTCCAACTTCCACCAACTCTGCCTACCACACAGTAAAGCAGGAGGGGAGGGTGACTGAGACATATGAGATCCCACTGAGAGCTGGGGACGATGGAGGATACGATATTATCCTTTGTCCCTCACCTCCTCCTCCTCGTCCTACCTCCCAGCAGTCTCTCCCCAAACTCCCTGAGTCTGAGGAGGTGTACGAGGTGATCCCTGGAGAGGACAACTGACTGGATAGATATTACGTTACTGATAGAGAGCTAGTTAGTGGACTAGTTGGTCTTGTAGGCTTCATGCAACTATTTTGTCTTTTACCAACGCAGCAACACTCTCGTACCAATAAAAAGTCTGAATGAAAACTGTACTCAAGTGTCCCCCCGAGCGAACTCGAAGCGCGCACACGGGCGCTACACCATGCGCATGCGCAATTGAAATTATCGGTGCAAAACTGGGGGATCGTTCGCAGTTGCGGCAGGTCCGGTATGAGTAAGTCAGTGGTACTGCTGAGTCTCCTCTGGTCTCTGGTGGAGGTCCACTCTCAGACCTTTCCTTTTGTCTTCTTCATGAGCCAGACTCTGGCCAACCATTCCTATGTGAACCTCAGTCTAGTTGGAAGATTTTACGGTGACGGTGTCTTGTGTGTCACTGACCTGGAAACATGTTGTAGTGGTGCTCATGGTCCTCATCGTGGAGACTGGTATTTCCCTAATGGAACTAGACTGCCATTCTCTGAAGCCTATCGTGATATCTATGAGTTTCGTGCTGCTCAGAGAGTTGACATACATCGTAGGAACAATGCTAACTCACCAGTTGGTATCTATCGCTGTGACATCCCTACTAATGCTGTCCATGATGATGATGGCAACTCAGTGAGAGACACAGTCTATGTGGGACTGTATACTTCCAGTGGAGGTAACCACCTAATAGTTATGTCATGCAGTGTCTGTATTGCAGATCTCAGAGAATAAGTGGTGTATCAAGGCCAGGGTTGTTATGATTGTCACAACTGTTATTATAGGAGATGTTGAAATATCATGAAATGTGAATTCTCCGAAGCCTCGTGGACCAGTCTCAGTTCACCCCTGGCCTGTATCTCCACTGGTGGACCTGCTACCACTGTCACTTGGACCAGAGGACTCCACCACTGTCACCCACAGAACCCAGCTGTGTTTGAATGACCCAGTGGACTGCACAGTACACACACCCACACTCTGACTGTGACTGGGAGAATGCCTGGACTCTACAACTTTCTGTGGCTAAACAGCCTCCAATGATTCATCTCTTTAAATGTAACAGTAATGTGATACCCTAATATCACAGTGGAAAAATCCCATTCTTCAAATGAAGGGATATAGGGATGACTTAAGCACCAAAAAGGAAGAAACAAGGGTGATTTTACCCCAATGGTAACATGTGTAGGAAGATTGTGAGAGAATTTCATAGCGCAAGTAGAAATGAAAAAGTTTTGGAAATATTCCTGCAAAATCCCCATATTTCTTATTTAAATGAGAGTGTTTCTATTATGTGAGGTAATGAGCAAAGTATTAGTAATCTACTAAAGATTTAATTTCCAAAACAGCTCCTAACGCTCCAAAGATGTTTGGGGCAGTAGCTGGAGAGAGAGAGGTGGAGTTCTCCTGGTCTCCCCCACCTCCCACCCAGCAAAATGGAGTCATCACCAGCTACACCCTCTCCTGCTCCCCCTCCCCCTCCTCCCTCCCCCAGTCCCCCTCCTCCCAGTCTCTGGCAGCCTCACTGCCACTGGCTTCTCTCCCAACACTCTCTACTCATGTTCTCTGACTGCTGAAAATAGCCAGGGATCTGGACCTCCTGCTGTTGTCACTTTCACTACAGAAGAAGATTGTAAGCTGAGAATTCCAGCACGATTTCAGTTTTGTACACTCCCTTCTGCAGATATGTATTTTCAGCTACGACTCACGAGTGTACTTCCATGCTCTGAAGTAATAGTAAGGGCGCTTCTACTCATCCTTACAATAAGTTTGCATTGTGATTTCCTCAGGCTACTCTTACAGAGCAGAAACTGGAGGATGTTGAAACCAAAATCATACAGATATTATTGAAAGCAGGATGCACCGAATGTAGTAGTGATACATTGGACGAACAGTCGTTTTCCTGTTTTGAGGAATCTCCATCATTCCTGACATATCGAGCCAGACTGGAGGGAACCTCAGAGACAGACAGTAGCTCCCTCATCTCTCTGATAGAGGCCTGGGTGAGAGGAGGCGGGGCCAGCGTCATTGTGGCTGGAGTACTCATGACTATCAATGCTAACTGCTCAGTGGCAATTACTTCTCCCAGTGAATCAGAGTGCTCCTACACCCCTCCACCTTCTACCCATGCAGTTTGCTCATCTTCTAACAACACTCCTTCAGTAGTTGCAGGAGTAGTGGTTGTTATTGTTGTCATCCTGATAGCTGTTACAACTATTATTTCTACAACAATAGTATGGAAGATTCGCCAGAGGGGTGGTGTCACTGGTGTACCAACCAAGATCAATGAGCAGTAAGTACATTACCCATACACACAGGATTAAAACCCTCAAAAATATTCAGTCATTGATGCCTTCACGCTGATGTACTGACTTATACATAAGTAATACTGTATGTATAAATTGTCAGTAATAGTGAGAGAAAGATATGATTTAGATTGCAAAGTTAACCCAGAGCTGGCACACACGCAAGGCACCGCACATGCACCATTACCCAGTCGTATGGACAGCTAGCAACCTCAACATTCCTCCACACAGGCCCTATAACAGAGGTGGTAGCTCCAGCAACAGAGCCTATGAGATGAAGGCCCCACAGCAGGAGTACGAACCAATGGAAAGTGACACGGGCAAAGTTCCGACTACCAACAAAGAGTCTCACGAAGGCACCCTTCCAGAAACCACTACTGAGGACGAGTCTTATGAAGTAACCCTCCCTCCCATCCGGAGCTCTTCTCACGGGGCAGCAGAGGATGTGTATTATGAGACCATCTCTGCAGAAAACTGACTGTAATTACCTGAAACCCTCCTTAAGCCTGTTAGGACACACCCCTTGGATTGCCTCGAATTACATAAGACTCTTACCTGTAAACCATAGTGCTGTGTATGCTTTTTTCTTTGGCAATATTCGCATGTAGGTCAACCCCTTCATTGACTTTGTAAAATTTTAGTCTTACTGTACACCTTCATTTTCACGTAGTTTCTCTGGTGATTTTGGACATAAATGGTGACGTATTTCAGTTCCTACAGTATGTAGTATATAATATAATTATTATACCACTCATTGTTCCACTCCAAAAGTATAGCACCAGGTTCGATTTACCGTACAACGCACAGAACGCCGCCATACACTGTGCATTATTTTAACATTTTCGTGCACAGAATACTACTTGTGAATTATAATATTATATGAAGGCTTGAGAGAAATTTGAAAAAACTTACCATGAAGTATCTATAAGTCATCCATCAACAAAATGCAGTTATGTACCAGTTGAAACTTATTACTGCATAAAATCCACGTTTGGAAAAAGAAGACTTAAAGTAAGCAAGGTATGTATGTATGTGGAAGATTGAAGTTAGTGAGTTAGTCCCAGAGATGTATCTTCCCGTCCCAGCCACAACTGATGACCTTTGATGTCTCGTGCGGTAACCATAGGCAACTGATACACACAGAGTCGTGCGCCTTGAACCTTGTCACGATCCTAGTGGTTCTCCATTCCCATACCGTCAGTTTCCCATCTGCATCACCCGATACCACCAGACTGAGGGAGAAAAGAGGGGTGGGGTGAGAGAGAGAGAGAGAGTCAGGGGAAAGAGAGAAAGATGTGGATGATTAAAAGTGTTAGAGAACAACTCTTTAGTAATGTGTTTATCTGCTCTTCTGTAACACTTCACTGTTTGTAACATATACATGTAAGTTTAGTCTTTCTATGTAAAAGCTTTTCTCTACATTCGTGTGGCGGCGGTAAAAGACAATAAACAGTAAAATCAGTTTATGATACATCTCCTGAAAACACATTCTACATTAGGTAAAAGCCAATGTAACATTAGAGGTGTGAATGCAGATGCAGACCTTCCCTCTGGAGAGAAGTCAGCAGAACAGGCATAGCCGGCCACCATGTGCCCCTTGAAGTTCTTTTTTCTGTTGAGTCTGAAGTTGTTGTGGACTCCGTACACCAGTATGGTGTTGTCCATCGACTGACACGCCAACCACTTCTCTGGTGGACGTGTGTGTGTGTGTGAGGGATGTGGGAGAGCGGGACAGGGTGGGCACAGATAAAAGCACATACATATGTAATTATA
The DNA here is from genome assembly GCA_030341885.1 of Geodia barretti. Lineage (NCBI taxonomy): Eukaryota > Metazoa > Porifera > Demospongiae > Tetractinellida > Geodiidae > Geodia > Geodia barretti. The sequence continues at coordinate 51,742 of CASHTH010002190.1, forward strand.
GATCCACACTTAATCACAATTTGCAAACTAAACGCCTTGTATACAGAGCTAGAGATTAAAGTGCCATGTCCATACACACCATTAGGGGAGAGTGTCACGGCCGGCATGGAGTGCATATGAGGCTCAGCCACATACTTCATATCCACTGGAATATCCCTAGAGAAACAGCACACACGCAACACCATCATTATAAATGCATACTCAAGAACGTATAATATATACTGCATGCAAAGACTGCAAGGTTTCTAGAGACCCATGTGGGATGATGACACGCACCATTCCCAGACGCGGAGGCTCTTGTCGTCAGACGTGGTGACGAATCTCCGGTTCCCATCTACAAACGTGATGGTGTTGACGGCTCCGAGGTGACGATCGTACTCCTGCACTATCTCCCCCGAATCTATGTTGAACTGTAGGAAGAGGGACAGTGTGAGAAACTTCAAAGGGAATGTGTCAATAAATCATGTTACAGAACTTAACAATATAACCCAGTGCAAGAATGCAATTAAGTTTCTGTTTTTAGTAACAATTTAGCCCTTATATACTGCTACATTCCCTTTAAAAAGGGTTTTCAGGATTTTGCATTTCTTTAACGAACATCAGTTGAAGAAAAGGCAAACCAACCATGCACAATAGTTTGACTATAGCTGGAGTTTGACATTCACTTTTATATTCTGAACCACGCCCCCTTCCCCCTTCGACCGGATCTAAATGGTTTTGCATTTGTTAAAAGAACGTGAGTGGAAGAAGAGACAAACCAACCATCCACAATAGTTTGACTATAGTTGGAGTATGGAATAGTAACAATCACTTTGAGTTAGCATTTACATTCTGAACCACGCCCCCTTCCCCCTTCGACCGGATCTAAATGGTTTTGCATTTGTTAAAAGAACGTGAGTGGAAGAAGAGACAAACCAACCATCCACAATACTATAGTTGGAGTATGGAATAGTAACATTCACTAACGCAGTAGATCTTCTTGTCGGCACAGCCCACGAGAAAGAGGTTCTGTTTGTCTTCGTCGGGATTGAACCTCACGCAGTAAGGCGTCTTCTTGTTGGTGAACCTTGCCAGACACTCACCTGCAACGACAGGAACAATAATACAAACAGTACATATTATAAACAATTGGTATAATAGTCTTTTGAGTTGTGTGATAAAACTTGAATGCAAAATAAAAGCTAGTATACTAACATCATTACACAATTACTCTAGCTATTTCGAGGCATGGCTAGTCATTACCCCAGAAGCAAAACTGTAGGATATATTCGATGGTATAAATGACTTATCTCCCGCTTAAATGATAAACACTAGGCTTTGCCTCTGTATAAGTCTGATGCAGCTATATAGCTACCCGCTTCTTAGCAGCTTTGAACAATTCATTTTCCCAAGATGTATATAAGCCCAGGCAGATGCACTACTATTATTGGTAACTTCATAAGCAAGTGTGCCACAGATGATATACTGGCACGTTGTTCTTTTACTCTAGTATATACAGGCAACAGTAATGTACCGGTCTCAGTGTCCCATAGTTTGATGTAGCGATCGTAGCTGCAGCTTAGGAAACGAGTCCCTTTGCAACTGAAACAGATGTCCCTCACCGCCTTAGCATGACCTGCAGAGAGAGAGAGAAACAGGGAGAGAGAGAGGAGAGAGCAGTTGCAGATGAGTGAGAGGAAGATGGAGGAGAAGAAAAAGGAGAGGGGGGAGAGTGAAATGTAGAAAGCAGACTCACCGACAAAGGTTCTCAAGAGCCTCCTCTCTCCATACACCTCCCACAACTGTATATAGGGATTAAGAAAAAGACAGGCATTATGTACAATGTAGGTGTCAACCCTCAGCACAGTGCACTCTCTCCATACATCTCCCACAACTGGGATTAAGGCATTATGTACATAGGGGTTAACAGTCAGCACAGTGCACTGTGGAGAAGTGCATTTAAAGTGTGTCTTTTGCCATGCTTTCCCATGTAGGACTGAAGTTGTTTGAGATAAAAGCTGCGTTCAAAAGGAACCTACCCTTACAGCCCACTCCTTTCTTTCTTTTCAAACCTTGATCTTGGAGTCCATGCCGGCAGACAGTACCAAGTGGCCTGAGTGAGGAAACAGTCGTATGGCCGCGACCCCCTTCGTGTGGCCGACCCACGTGTGCACCAACTTCTTGGGAGAGAAGCACTTTGGTGGCGGTTCCTCGGTTCGAAGGTCGACGTCCAAATCTTGTCGGATGTGGAGGTAGGAGCGACCGAGATAGTCGCAAGGATTTTCAACTGGAGGGACAAGGGAGAGAGAAAGAGAGGCAGAGAGATAAAGCAACGAAAAGTAGAGTTTGGTTATAAAAAAGCAGCATACAGTCCATAATAAAAAGGAGAAAACACCGTGATTGAGAAAATACAGATAGATGGTGGAGAGACCGTGTAAGATGGTCGACTCGGTGATGGTATCGTCCTCTTTCTTCTCCTTGGCCTTCAGCTTCTCTCCAAACTGCTCATCCAGAATGACCATCTGCTCCGGCGTTGGCTTTGACACCTTCACCTGCACACACACACACACACACACACACATTAATGCTACCATTACCTTCGAATTCACCTGTATACCAACATTTAATGCTACTATTACAGCTTCACCTGTAAACACACATACATTTTCGGAATTTTTATACATACTGTATCTGGGGTTAACAATGACACCTACAAACAATAACTCTAGCTGTACAATAAAGGAAAGGTGGCAGGTCATCTTTATAGGTCACACTTCCACGTGAAGTAAAATAATTATTACCTCATCTTCGTACTCCCTCCAGGGACCCATGTATCCATCGAGATCAGCTGGATCTCCTTTATCCTTCCTCCGCCTCTTCTCCCCCGTTCTCACTTTCTTTACTTCGAACACACTCACCTCCTTCATCTCTTCCGCTCTTAGCTGGTCACCCACTGGCCTGGAACATAGGTCGGAGAGAGGGGTAGAGAATCATTGAGGCAAAACAAAGATTTGCGATTCGGAAGCAATGGGGGAAAGGTCACGGGATTGCTGTACAAATGCTCACGAAAACATTTCCATGTTTCAGCAGGGAAAATAGTACGGAGAAGGAAGTTTACCCAGTAGCAGCAGCTTCCATGGCTGTTGGGTCCAGTGCATATCCTACAGTAAAAAAAAACACCAGATTTCTGTGACGCTACTTCACCTCAACCAACACTCCACCGTTACCATACGAATGGAAGGTCCTTCTCTGATTCTCAAACTGAAAAGCGTCGAAATGGGCCGGCTCCACAAACCCAGACAGCGTGTTCTTGTTTGCCAACTGCTGGCGAGTTTTGAACGGATTAGTCGGCCCCACCTAAACACAAAAGAGAGGCAGCATGTGCAGCTAAATCAGTAAATTTTTTTCTTTGTTACTCCAAAGTCTACCTCAGGTGCATAGAGCTGCTCGACCGTCGGGTTGTACGCGACCTCCTTCGTGTCCGGACCTACTCGCAACAGGTCGTCCGGACTTTCCTACGGAGAAAAAGGACGCGTATGTCTCGCTTCCAATTAACGCGCGCCGGATGCTCACGCGGATAGGAACGGCGGGCGCGCTGTTGAGCGGGAACTTTTCCTTCAGTCTGGAGAGGACGCTGGAGGACTCCTCTACGTTGATGGGAGTCGCTTCATCTTCCTGTTGGGGCGTCTCTTCTCCCTCAGCCCCACTACTGGCGTCAGAATCGTAGGCCGCCGAAAGAGTGTCCATTTTCATCAGCTGGGAGGTCAAAGGTGAAAAATCACGTGACCATACAAACCCACGTCTGCACGTGACTTGCGTCTTGCAAAACAACATCTGCCTCTACATATACACTCAGCAGCAGGGATTCTAAGGCGAAAAGCAGAGGGAATGGCCTACCTACAGAGACTGGGAGTGCCGCTGCGTCGGGTGGCGATGCAGAGCAGAGTTTTCGCCGCTTCTTACCACGAGAAGGTTGGGTCGTACCGAACGTACGTAGCTATGGTGAGTATACTGTGAGTGATCGTGTGTGCAGGTGATAGACCACTACGAGAACCCGCGGAACGTGGGCAGCATGAACAAGGAGGACTCTGATGTTGGGACCGGACTGGTGGGCGCCCCTGCCTGTGGAGACGTAATGAAACTTCAGGTGAGTAGTGTCTGCACCCACTGACACGCCCCTTAGGTTCGTAAACGAATTGGAGCCTTAGCCCTATTGATACCCCATATATTTTTACTCTTTGTTCTTTAGGACAGGGTTTGCATTTTGTGTGTATTGGGCTTCAGAGTGATTCCGGCTTTCACACACACATGTCCCTATAGATACAATAGATACGTATAGACCTATCACCCACGTATAGTGGTGTGAGTTATGCAGTGATTGATCATGACTCTCTCTGTGTGTGTGTTCAACAGATAAGAGTGGACGGGGATGGGAAGATTGTCGACGCAAAGTTCAAGACTTTTGGCTGTGGCTCTGCCATTGCCTCCAGCTCTCTGGCCACTGAATGGGTGAAGGGAAAGACGGTCAGTCAGTAGAGGGGGAAAGTGTTTCGTGTGTGTTCGCGCGTGCATGCATGCGTGCATGCGTGCGTGTGTGTGTGTGCTAGCATGTGTCTGTGTGTGTGCTAGCATGTGTCTGTGTGTGAGAGTTGTTGCAAGTTTTCCATGACACTTTATAGTGCCGTCATAACTTTTTGTTAATTGGAAGTTTTTTCCAAAGTTTCATGGAACATGCGTCTACTATACAGAAGGGTCTTTTCCACAGATTAAACGTGATTGCAGGTTTACACTTCACAAACTGTGTAATGCCCTTTACGTGTCTTCTGTTTTACTCTGTCGGATTTTATCTCTTCATTCGCCTGATCCCCTCCCCCTCCTCCTCTCCTCCACCCCCCCTCAGTTGGACGATGCGGGAGAGATAAAGAACACCACCATTGCCAAGGAACTGAGTCTACCACCAGTGAAACTGCACTGCTCCAGTTAGTTCATTAATAGAGCGTAATATTATAATGTAGTGTAACAAATACAGTAGAACGAGTTATATAGCTTGAAAGTAACGCTGTCCTCTAACCCACTAGTCTTAACAAAGACCACCTCACTCAATTTTCAGTTTCAACATTGGAACCCCTATAATTTGCTTGTGATGAAAGAATGTCTACAGTAGCATCCACACTAAATAGCTCCCCATAGCTGACATTATATAATCATCTGCAACCCCTGATACATCTTCCTTCTTCCTCCCCCATTTCTTATCCGCTCCCTCCCATTATTTAATTCCCCACCCAGTGTTGGCAGAGGACGCCATTAAGGCGGCCCTCAAAGACTACAAAGGAAAGCAGGATAAAATGGAGAGCACATGCTGATGGTGTGCTCTATTTAGACTCTGCACCAGATACTCCTGCACCCCGTATATATATATATCACCCTCTGTTGTCAGTTTATGTGGATTTCTGTAATATTATTTGTTTATTCTTTGTGATTTGTATCATTATTTCTCTTGTCATCGTGAAAGATATGCAATTATACTTACATAATGAATTATTTCAACTAATGCCGAAAAATCCTAAATTTCCACAGATAACATGCTACCTTTGGTTGCCACGTGTCAGAATGGCAACTATAATATAATTATATATCAGCTCTGGCAAAAATCATAATCTGGGATGTCAGTTTACAATATAATTATACATGTGAGAAACCGACACATTATACAGCAATACAATTGACTGTGGTTTTGTACAAAAATTGACCGGACATGATTCAAATTCAAAACGCGACAAACTATATAGAGAGTGGCAATAGTAATTATTGCAGTCACATACATTCATTAACACACATTACGACTGACGAACATTTAATATTATTTCTTAGATTGCAGTTGCTGTCGATTATATAATATCGTCGTGGATACTACAATTATACACGGACATGATACAACGTATACGGCCGACAGTTTAAGTGAGCTTCTTCAGGACTTTGGCAACCAACGACTGCAGTTGGCAAAAGGGGAGAGGGAGGAAGAAGAGATGGGTAATTACTGACATTCCAAGAATAATTGGACTAATAGAGATTGGATAACAATGTAAATACGTGCCATAGACTTTCCTTTTCTGACTGTTTGCATTGTTTATACACATTATACACTAACTGATCCACACAGAGTTGAAAATTTGGAACTTTTCCCCCAAAACTGGCATTTTCCCCACAAAACGCACTCATTACATACAGAGCCACTACCAGTGATAGCAGCTAGTAGTACACACACAAGCAATACGATGACGTTTTTAGAGTATCTGGAAAAAGGACGAGAAAGAAGAAAGGAGTAAGAGAAAAAGAGACAGGAGGAGAAGGATAGGGGTGAAGAAGAGAGGTGAAGAAGAGTGTCAACCTGGCAGTTTGAAGTGTAAGTGTCCAGCAACTGCATAAGCTACTAGAAAATTCCATGATAAAACAAAGAGGAGGAAGAAGAGGAGAAAGGCGTAGAGGGGGGAGAGGGTGTGTCAACCTGGCAGTTGTCTTGGAGGCGAATGTGTCCACTGTTCTGGTAGGAGGTGCCTGAGCGAAGGGAGTCGCGATGGTACATGTACTCCAGTGACAGCCCCCCGTGACCCTCGGCCAGCTGGTGAACAAAGTCCGGGAGATCATCTGTCGTGACGTCACAGGCTATCGCCAGAACCCTCAGCAGGTCCACACTGTTAGTGGTAGAACACTGTCACCACTTGTGTATTTTTTGGTTTGGGCATGCGAGCGAGGGCAAGCAAGTCTATTTAGAGTGTGAACATTGGTGTGTTTACTAAAGCAGGCCCTGGGTTCCACATATATAGATTGTGTTGGAAGATGCCTAAAACCGCATGTTTGAAGCCAATTCTATTTCCCAGCAAGTACTCGACAATGAGTGTGCACTAACTAATAGTCAGACACTAGAAGCCCGAGGGCCCTTGCATTGTGGCATTCGGAGCAGAGTACTTTTATAGTACATACTCCAATTAACGCACACTTGTTTTTCGATGTGAGCGGGTTGTGCGGGGAAACGGCACCGCGGGAACTTCTACAAGTTAAAACTGTAGTCTGGAGAGGACGCTGGAGGCACTTGTGTATTTTTTGGTTTGGGCATGCGAGCGAGGGCAAGCAAGTCTATTTAGAGTGTGAACATTGGTGTGTTTACTAAAGCAGGCCCTGGGTTCCACATATATAGATTGTGTTGGAAGATGCCTAAAACCGCATGTTTGAAGCCAATTCTATTTCCCAGCAAGTACTCGACAATACTGATCTACACGTATGTATGAGGTGTCATCTGACTATGTATGTATGTATGTACTACCATCAATATGTACAGTTTGTGTGAGCAAAAAGTGCACCAATAGCAAATTCGTCCGTTCACACATTTTTTACCCGCGAGTGTGTGTACAAGCCAAGAGAACTCACCAAATGTCGAGGTTGATCTTGGCGGATTTCTTGCTGGTCCAGAGAGCCACCCTGTCTCCCTTCTTCCTGCGAGACACGACAGCTCCGTTCACTGCGTGACTGCTCTCAATGACCCCTCCAATCATTGCCAGGAGCTACAGGAGGGATGGAGCAGGTCTACTATGTACATAGCCACGATAGAATCTTCACAAATATCAATGTGGATTAATCAAGCAAAAAGTGCGTTTTCATGCGTGAGTGCGCACTAACTAATAGTCAGACACTAGAAGCCCGAGGGCCCTTGCATTGTGGCATTCGGAGCAGAGTACTTTTATAGTACATACTCCAATTAACGCACACTTGTTTTTCGATGTGAGCGGGTTGTGCGGGGAAACGGCACCGCGGGAACTTCTGCGAGTTAAAACTGTACCACGAGATTTCGTAATCACGTTTTCACGTGTGAGTGCGTACTAAGAGTCTCTCACCAGTTCTTCCCAGATTTTGTCGAGAATCGCCTCGTCTCTGAGGGTCAGGACCCATTTCCCTCCCTGCTCGTTGGCCGGGTCCTCCCACAGTGGCTCTATGCCCTCCTGTTGACGATGAGATGGGGGGGAGTTAATGGGAATGTGGCAGTAGATAAGGGTACTAAAGATACAACAAAACAATAGGGGCAGTGAAAGAATGTTGAGTTCATTTTTTACTAACATTTCTAAATTTAGCCTGCCACATTCCTTTAAAGGGAGTCTGGCAGTAGAAGGAAATGTTTCTGACATAATTATCGTCTTTAGCCCATATGTAATGTATACATTGTCACATTCCCTTTAACATTGGATGGATGCGTGAAAGGGATGAGAACATGGATTATGGTGAGAGAAGGAGAAAGGAGGAGAAAGAGGGAGGAAGAGGCAGACCTTGAAAAAGTGATAGTTGCTGTTTCTCTCGAGGCCTCTCGGCTGCCTGATATTGTTGTACAGCCTCCAGAAATCCTCCACCTGAGTTTCACATCACATCACACACACACACACATTACCTCTGTCACCCAACACCTTGAGATTCACTCATACGTAATACACTAATACACGTGAGAAGACCCACAAAAGCCTCAAGGCAGGGGTAAACAGGTCTGAGAAACCCGAGTTGGCACATTTAGGCTTTACTTTTTTATTTTATAGGGGGTTAAAATACTAGACGCTAATACTTTATACACCAATTTCTGCTTATTTACGCAGATCCCCATGGCATCTGAAGGGTTAAGTGACTAAGGTAATGCCTAATCGTGGCGACTTTTGTAACCAACTAAGAGAGAGAGAGGGAGGACTTACGGAAGACATGGTGTGGATGTTCTGCAGCGATGATCGGTAGTCTGAGCGACAGTTTCTGGTGTTGCCAGTGATTCTGTCATACCACATCACCCTGCAGTAAGTAAGTACCGGGGGTGACTTGTGAATCCGTACAAGATGCAACTATGAATGCCATACACATGTAGAAAAAACCATGTGGTACATTGACTGCTGTAAACTATTGACTAAATTCGAAGTAAAACTGATGCTTGAATACCAATATTCATACATTGGTCATTTGATCCATCGAAACACTGTACACTAAAGATAGGCAGTAAAAATCTAAAACGTACGGAACTGTATCCAGTAGTGAAGCAGAGGCCAAGCTTATAGTGTATATACAATGCTGCAAAGTATAGTAGGAAAACTGATGAAGAATGCTTGGCAAGCTGCGAAAATGGGCCCCCGCCCTACTGAGAATTTGTGTAGATTATTCGAATTTCGAAAGATTTCTGCCATAAGAACGTACGTACCAGGTGGATTCAAGTGGAAGGTTGGAAGGTACAGCGGCAATGTCGCCAGGACACACATCACATGACAAGTCTCTCTCCACCACAGCTTCCCCTGTCTCCTCATCTCCCTCCTCCCCCTCCCCACCCTCCACCCCTTCTCCACTCACAACCTCATCCAAATCACCGTCATCTTTCACCTCCTCCACCTCTTCTCCTTCCTTCTCTCCCTCCCCACCCTCCACCCTCACAACCTCATCCAAATCACCGTCATCTTTCACCTCCTCCACCTCTTCTCCTTCCTTCTCTCCCTCCCCACCCTCCACCCTCACAACCTCATCCAAATCACCGTCATCTTTCACCTCCTCCACCTCTTCTCCTCCTCCTCCCCTCTCTCCTTCCTTCTCTCCCTCCCCTAACCTGTCTTCTTCACCATCTTCAACTTTCTTCTCCAGTCTTTCCACATTCAATTCCCCCTCTTCGTCTCCCAGACTTGTGGGCGGAGTTTTGCTCAAATCGACACACCCACTGTCGTCCTCGGAACCAGAATGTGTGTATGGAATGGGGACCGGCGGCAGACCGACGTGGGAACCAGGCCACGAGAATGCCGGCCCATGAGGAGGCGGAGGGTAAAAACCAGTTTGGTGATGGAAGTGGTAATAATTAAAGGGACCTGTGGTTGTCACGGGGACATGTACTTGGGATAAGAAGTGTGGGGGCCACCCCATGGGGTAGGGGGAGGCGTGAATCATATGCGGGTACGCTGCGGCCGCATTCTGGGGGTGTGGCTCCAGATTCTGAACCCTGACCTCTCCATTTGGACCAGAGTTAGTAAAGAGCTCTGTTGGTTGGATTTTGACGTCGGGACTGTGTAAATCGGGCCATTCGTCTTCGTTACCCTGTTCGTTGTTGTTGGTTTCGACTGCTTCAAGGGTCGGCCATTCCTCCCTCATCTCCGTGGTAACACCGGTATCCGTGGCAACGGTATCCGTGGCGACGTGGAGACTTGGAGAGGGGGAGTCACGTTGTGAGGGTGTGCTGGGCGATGGGGAGTGTGAGTGGGAGGAGCAAATGGGCGGAGTCTGTGGATGAGACGAGTTGCTACAGACGCTAGACTGGGGGCTTGCGTCAGTCCCAGAGTACGACTCCTCCCCGATCGATGACACAATAACGGAGCTCGGAAGATCGCACTCTTCCACACACCCTGTAGATCGACTGACGTTGACGTGTGCATCAGCTGCTTCCCGAGACACCTCATCAGGCTCCGCCAAATCCTTTTCCTCTCTCCCTCCTCCTCCTCCTACTTCCCCTCCTCTGCCTCCTTCACTAACCCTCTCCACTATCAGCGGATCATCTCTCACGGGGACTCCTTTTATTTCGCTGCCTACATTGACTCCTGCATTAGCTGAAATCGTCTTATTTTTCGTTCCATCGGCTGTTGGTAGAGGTTGACCCTCAGATGTCGGCAGATCCACTCGTTTCTTTTGCTTTTGGAGCGGTTTTTGCTCGGTTTAGTCACCTGACTGTCACATGATTTGCTGGACTTGTCGCGTGACTTTTGCGGCTGGTCACGTGACTTTGGATACTTCTCATGTGGCTTTTGCGGCCGATCAAGTGATATGTTCAGGTACTGGTCATGTGGCTCTTTCCGTTCATCACGTGACTTTTGGTGCTGATCATGTGACTTGTACTTCTGGTCATGTGACTTCTGCTGCTCTTCACTGAGAAGCTCTAGCGAGAGTCTCAGAGTCTCGGCAAGGCATGCCTCGTTGGTCAAGATGGAGGAGGTGGAGGATGGGTGGGGTAAACTGGGGTCATCTTGGGGTATGGGGGAGTGGGGTGGAGTAGAGGACGGAGTAACGAAAGCCGAGGAGTTTATTCCGTCGTCGTCAGAGGCCGGATGACTGTGAAGAAGAGATAAAACTTGCGACTCAAAACTTAGTTTAACACTTAACCAGCCACGGAAACACACAATGTGTCCAGAGCCTCCACACATAAGTCCACAAGAATTTATATGGGGGTTATAATACTAGGTGCTAATACTTCAAACATGAAATTATGCCGATTAAAGAAGATACCCATGGCGTCCAAAGGGTTTTAAAGATGCCCATGAAACAGTAAGTTTTTCTCCCTCTCCTGGTAAGGGGCGTCCCATACATAAGCACCCATACAGCGTGGTATGTATGTATGTGTATGTACTATTACTATACCTGAGAGCGTCGTGGAATTCATCGTCCATACCACTGCTGCAGCTGCTACATCGAGACCTCTCTCCCGTAGATTCCACCACCACTTTGGACGGGGTCTGGGGTACGGAGGAACACCACATGTACACACCAGGTCACACGGTTGAGATGTGCATATCTATCTATCTATCTATATGTTATACCTATGGCTGGTATGCTATGAACCATAATTTCATGCATCACATGGTTTTTTTCTACACATGCAATGTGTATACATACTGTACGTAGATGAATAGTGTACACACGCTTCATAAATGAGGTAACGCTTCATTCAGGTAATTTAAAAACAATAAGTATAACAATATTTAGTGTGGAGGAGGATTCTAGTCGATGAACATGTCCTTATTATTATGCATAGTCAATACATGGCTGTCTAAAATGTTTCTCTAAAGTGCGGTTCTTTGTTACCTGAGGGTCAAAAACCGAGCTCTCACGACTGCTGCTGAGATCCTCTCCCTTGCCCGAGTCAATGGAGCTGTGAGGAAAAAGGGAGAAAGAGGGAGAGGGAGAGGGAGAGGGAGAGGGAGAAAGAGGGAAAGTACTGCAAATATACACTTGATCATGTGACAATTATTACTGGAAGTAACATGTGAGCACAAGCAATGGACACTGACTACAATAACAGGCAATTAGCGATGGGAATGTAGCGACAATTTCTACAGATGCTACAGATGTAGCGTGATTCACCTCCACAATTACATGAAGCTATTACACCATGTTGTACAACATGTTGTACAACATGTTGTACACCATGTTGTACACCATGTTGTACACCAACCTTTGCACAATACATACACTAACCAAAAGACCTCTAAGAGGGAAATTTTTGGCTTGTCAAACTTCCACAAATATTGTAGGGTCAACCCCTTCTCTGTAAAAATTTGTGGACGGGGAATAGGGAAGCTGTGAAAATTTTCTACTGAACTAAAATTTTTTTCTCCATCACTCCAGTTTAAAAATTTGCGTCCTTTGTACTCTACAGGATGTTATTGAGCCTCCCAGTGTTATCACTTTTCCAATGAACACATGCTGATCATGTGAGGATCTGCTATATACAGTGAATATGATTACTAGGGAACTGTGGTTTTAAAACACAGCTGGGTTGCCACAGAGATGCTCGATAACAAAACAGTGTGTGGGTGGAGTCCACATGATAGTGGAAGCATGAATCACATTATTACTCGCGAGCCAGAAAGTAATTTCTAGTCTGTCTCCATCTCGGGCACTCGTAGAGTTGTCCTGGGTGCTAGTGACTTGCTGGCCTTGCTAACAACTATGTATCCGTTTAGGAGTATGACTACCCCAGGCTAATAGTTAGGAGTATGGATACCCAGCTAAAGTCGTGTAGGAGTACCTTATACCACCAGCTAGTAGTAGGCATGTATTATCCCAGCTAATAGTTATGAAGTCGTATACCCCCGTCTAAGAGTGTAGGAGTTGATACACCCAGCTCATAGTTGTGGAGTATTATACCAGCTATGAGTTTAGGAGGCTATACCCAGCTAATAGTTTAGGAGTATTATACCCCAGCTAATAGTTTATGAGTATTATACCCCAGCTAATAGTGTTAGGAGTATAGACCCCAGTCTAAGAGTTATGAGTATATACCCAGCTAATCGTGTGTGTAAACCACGTTACGGACATGGTGTGTCATCTTACGCCATATGGTTGCAGCATCGGTTCATACGAAAGAGTATTTTCTGGTGTAAATACAGCATTCCAAGTCACGTTTCAGAACTAGTGCATAATTCCCGTGTTTAATTACGAGTTACGTAATGATTACCTCATAGTTCTGTTTCCCCGAGTTTTTCCCCTGTCCCTTCTCCGCTTGTCTGTTCCCCACCCGTCTCCGTCGTGTGTCGCCCATCTTTGACTTGCCCTTCCGCGCCCGGTCCTCCTCGCTTATTCGTTTTTCACTACTCTTGCTCGGCGTTTTCTCTCCTTGTCCATCCATCACTGCTAGTACTCCCAGCTGTAGGCTCACCCTGTATGTCGTATCGTGCATACAAAATTAACCTCATAGCCCGTTTATATTTCGGTAAAACAACATTATTTGTTGTATAATAAGATACATAGACTTTAGACAGACACTTGCCTCATCGTCTGGCTATTTGGCAACGAAGTGGGGAGGTCAAGGATAGTTCAAACAGAATTGGTTGGGTGGGTGCTGCTCTCTCACCACACCACCACACACGCACGGCAAGCACGCACGCTGCACCGGGGGCACCCACAGGTGCTTAGCCCCACACCACTAGGCAGGCAGGTATGCAGGTCACCCGATGTAAACATCTGGTGATGCCGATGATAATCAGTTGATGTGGCTACAAGAGCTCAACAATGATACACAATGGTCCTTTGTTGCATTCTCCA